>WOVY01013284.1:0-88342 GCA_013436015.1 Rhipicephalus annulatus | reverse complement strand
TCAATTTAAGCTGAACCCTCTTTGTAAGTCTCCAGGTTTCTGCTCCGTAGCTAAGTACCGGCAAAATACAGCTGTTATATACCTTTCCTCTGAGTGATATACCTTCCTCTTGAGTGATAGTCTTTTCAACTTCGAGTGCACTATTACCCATCTCGAAGCGATGTTCTCTTCCGAGGAGGTTGTACATTACTTTCGTTTTCTGCAGATTAACTTTAAGACTCACCTTTCTGCTTCCTTGCCTAACTCCGTAATCATGAGTTGCAATTCATCCCCTGAGTTACTCAGCAATGAAATGCCATCGAAGCGCAGGTTACTAAGGTACTCTCCATTAACTCTTATCCCTAACTTTCGGATTCTAGGCTTCTGAAAACCTCCTGTAAGCACGCGGTAAATAGCATGGGGAGATTGTGTCCCCCTGCCTTACACCCTTCTTGATTGGTATTCTGTTGCTTTTTTATGAAGCACTATGGTAGCAGTTGATCCCCTGTAGATTTCTTCCAGGACGTTTATATATACTTCATCGACGCCCTGATTCCGCAGTGTCTGCATGACGGCTAATATTTCTACTGAATCAAACGCCTTCTCGTAATCTAGGAAGGCTATGTATAGTAGTTGGTTACATACGTATACATACGTTATACCTATATGATTTATACGTATATAAAACTTGCTTTTGTTGGCACATCGCAAGGGCCTTCATGAGAAGCGCGAGTTCTGTTGTGGCAGTCGAAGAAGACAACGCCATTGATGTCCTCCTCTCTATAACCCGCCATGGTTGTCTAGTGGCTAACGTACTCGGCTGCTGACCCGCAGGTCGCGGGATTGAATTCTGGCGGCGGCGGCCGCCGCGATTTCGATGGAGGCGGAAATGCTGTTCTCAGATTTGGGTGCACGTTAAAGAACCCCAGGTGGTCGAAATTTCCGGAGCCCTCCACTTCGGCGTCTCTCATAATCATATGGTGGTTTTGGGACGTAAGACCGCAACAATTATTAACGTTGATCACAGAGGATGATGCGCTGCTCGCCTGTGTGGCGTCGTGCATCCTGTTGGCCCGCGAGTTAATGAGTTCAAGTAAACAATTCTACATTGTTCCACTACGACTCGTGATTTCAACGACGCCGAAGAAAACACTTTGTTTTGTCATTTTTGTGTACTCTGCAGTTGCACTATGGCGCAAGCTTTTTTTTCATTCTTTTCGTAAAAAACTCTCGCTGCCATTATGTGATAGGCGCCCATTTCATTCTCTTCGTCACGCCTGCTTTTGTACTGGCCACCGGATTTCATTGTGCGGCGCTAGATCATTGGTGCAGGGGCGCTCTACATAGCCTAATCCTTTTTGCCAGCTTGCTGACGTCAACAAGTCACAGCGCCATGTTTGCCGCTACACTGCGGCGGAGCACGCCATTTCGGCGAGGCTTAAGCTCGCAGAGTCGCTGATTTGGGCGCTCGGCGGCACGCCAGAGAGGGGCAGGACGCCATGGAGGGAATACGGGCGCGCCGCGGTCGTTAGCGCGTCATCACCAGCGACTAGCGGGACGCCCCGACAGAAGCGTTGGGTCCCACCGACACTTCGTTTCCGGGAAGAAGGGGGGGAGGAGGCGCCCGTACCGAGGCCGTACAAGACGTGAGCTCCATTCCTGCGCTCATTGCCTTCCAGGCTGACGGAAACGTTGGCCAACAACGAGTTGGTGGCCGGCGCCTTCTAGAATGAGGCCGTCTCGCGACGTTCAGGCGCCTGTTGAGGCCACGTTTTTATGAGCGCCTTTCGCGCTCTCCAAACTTCAATGTCATAACCGATGTAGTTCGTTTTGATGTGCCTATAGGCCGTACATTCCGAAAACTCTGGCATTTTTTTTTCTAGCAGTCTCATTGCTGAATTTTTTTAATAATGCACAAGTCCATTTCGTCTAGAACTTCAGTGAAGCATACTGTACACCGAAAAATCTGCGAAACTGCCAACCATAGCTGTGTTTTAGTAAAAATACACGAACAACGAGAACAAGTCCGACCAGGTTTTACCCCGAATATATTCACATGTAAGGAACACGTTCAGGAAAGAATTAGCAACAAAACGTCGCGCAAAGTGGTCGCTAGAGTTCGCTCGCGACGCGACTGTTATTATTATTATTTTTTTTTCACCGACGACCTAAAAGAATAGAAGGCTGTGAATCCCCGCGATCATTTGCGGCTATAAACAATATTGGACACGCTTCCATTTTCGCAATCCCAAGCTGCAAGCTGTTCGCAGACCATTACCTCGCCTGAGCTTACCGGCCCAATTCGAGGGTAAAATTGGAAGCCAGCGGGTACTTTGGAGCCGTTCGTTTCTCCTCTTTAATCCATGACGCTCGATCACACAACGTTCGCAAGACGAATCACGGCGCTCAAACGAACAAACACACGCGCGCCACCTTCTCGGCGTTGTCTGTACTGCGGAGGAGCTGCTGAGCGCCTTGGGACTTCCACTCGCCGCTCTGTGTACGGGCGCACACCATCGAGACCCGGTGCCGTCGTCAAGCCCACGCGCCCACGGCGCGTCCAGCAAAGCCGGACCACAGGGCGGCGCAGCCGTAAAGCCCAGCTTGAAGGACGCCGGCCGAGCGGCCAGCCGCCATTTATTTCCCGTTAACCGGCGCCGCCACGTTTTTTTCTCCGCTTTCTACCCACTCCTTCTTCTCATCTGGCAAGCTCGGCTCCGACGACGACACCCGTACACTGCAGCAACAGCAGCCACAGTCGTCCTCCCTTCCTCCGGCACGTCTCGTGTTGCCCCGATTGGACCATTTATTTGGAGTCGAGCGGCGGAAGAACCCACACCCCGGAAGCGGCGCGCAGCTTTTTCAGATTCTTCACTTCAGCCTCCTGGTTTGCTCCCTCTTTTGCCGTTCCCCCTTCCACATCCGATGTTCGTGTTCCGTTGCTTTTGCCAGGGCCTCGCTCGCGCTGCTTTTGCTTCGCCCGAGATCTGTTGCACAGGACGGGAACAAATGCTTTATATATCGCTTCTTTTTTCGCTCGTACTGCCTGGGGCTCTTTATCTCGTCCTCTCTATTTATCCATTTCGACGGGTTCTCTCTTGCTTACGCGCCCCAGTTCCTTTTTCTTTGGTCCCTCGCACATGTTGAGAGTGCAAAAAGATAGCTAGTATATACGCATAGACAAGCGCGCGTAGCAACGCAGAGCGAGACCATAGAATCGTTTCCCGCTCTGTCCTCTACACGGAGTGGAGTTGAAACCGCCCCACTCCCGAAATCCTTCTCTCCGACGCCCTGTCATTGGAGATAGCGAGAAAAAGATTGGCCGCTTCGCCCGTATACTGCGCGGCCAAACAGTCCACAACTGGTTGTACTCGTAGCTCACAGCAACCAAAGATGCTGCCACAGCGAACAGCACACTCTCTTCCACTGCACTTAATGGAAGTGCACTGCTGGAGCCATGGGTCCTTCGCGTGAAATCTGTGGCCGCTTTGACGTATGTCGAAACGTACGGTTCACTTTCAGTAGTGCTTGCCTGTTGAACTATTCTTTTCTGTATACTTTTATAAGCGGTTATAGCACGAGAGTTTGCCGAGTTTTTGTTCAGCTTCGGCGGGCCATACCGTTTTCCCTTTTTATTGCTCATTATACCATCTTTCCGAATTAGCCGACAATGCCGGTGAACTAGCACAGAAACGCATGACACAGTAGACTGACATTGAAGTGTTTGCCTTGAGAAGGGGCGAGTTTCTCCATTTACGACGACTTCACGGAGAATCACACTTATCACTATTCTGTCAAGTTTAGTCTCTTTCTAGTGCGCCGCCCGCAATCAGCGCCTGAAAAACGACGATAGTTATAGCGCGAGAACAGAACAATGCCAAAGAGACAAGAAGGGCACGAGCGCTCGTCTCCTTCTTGTCTGTTGGTCGTCGTTCTGTTCTCGCGCTATAACTATCGTCAGGTTATACCAACTAGCCCAAACTGCCACAGACCTGCGAAACGTTGCCCTAAAAGCCAAGATAATGTGCTGTGCATCGTTTGGTCGTAATGGCCAATTCGTGTCAGAATTCTGACTGACCTTCCTTCTCTTTCCATATACACAAAAGACAATGGTGCATTCGACGAAGGAGATTACTTGATGATCATAACCCGAATGCTATCGAAGACAGATGTCCTGTAGCGACGTTTTAGGCTGCCATAATATTATCATGATTAAGTATGACTGCGCTGCGCGTTTTCCGCGCTTACCTTTTTTGAAATAAATTTCTGGCCCTTGAGTCACATAAGTTCGCTACAACCATGTACGTCGCACCATGTACGTGATTTCAAATCACGCCTTTTAGTATACAAAAATATGGTGTGTAAAGAGTCCTGCTATTTGGGATTCTCCTTTGCTACAACTTTCAACGTGTTTTTTTTTTCTTTTCAAGACATGCTCAGCTTAGAAAGATAAGCACATCTTTAACATTTTTTTTAAAATCCGTCGACCGTGACTGCCGTCGGCATTTATTAGCCAATTCTTTGTCATATACACATGATGATCATTACATGCGGCTTCTGCATCCTTATTCTGTTGGGGCTTACACAGAGGTAAATGCCACGTTTTCGGGCCTCAAAGAAAGTCGATTTAACTGTCGCTTCAAGAATAAGAGTAATATGTGTTTTACGTCGCAAAACCACCATATGATTATGAGGGGCGCCGTATAGTGGAGGGTTCAAGAAATTTCGACCACCTGGGGTTCTTTAACGTGCACTGAGATTGTACAGTGCCCGGGCTATCCACCTCCATCGAAATGTGACCGCTGTAGCCAGGAAATAATCCGCGGCTTTCGGTTAAGCAGCCGAGCACAGTAACCACTGTTTCACCAAGGCGGAACCCAGTATATCAAGTGCACGTTTGTCTAATCACATTTGCACGCCATTACAATCAGTATTTCTTCTAACGTTTTGTTTTGTTTGTTATTTGACGAACAGTATATAGCAGCAAACACATTCTTCGAAATGGTGTCCACCAAAAAGAGCAACGCCAGAGCCGATGATCGCACATTTCAAGTTCCAAACGTATACCCCTCCACGTTTTCGTACATGCATACTGTTTTTTTTATTACTTCCTTAACTTCTGGGCTCTCTTTTCATCATCATTATTAGTGTATGTCTATCGCGAATAATAGCGCGCGCTGAAATCGTGGTTACGCGAGAGCTTTGTCGCTGGCCTTACCTTCTGAAAAATTATGCTAATCAAATTTTCAAATTAATTCTTAATGACAAAGAGATCCGGGCCTCGCACGCGGAAGCAAAATGAAGCGCACGTGCACGCACCTTTGGGAAACCGGTACGTCCGTTCTCCTCTTCCATCAAACGTGCTGCGAACAATTTGGAAATTCAATAAACGCGCGCTTTCTGCGTCCTGCTTTGCGCAAGCACGGAATTCTTTGCTTGTTTGCTTGCCGCTCTTCAGGGAGAGTGCGCGTGTTCCCGAGCTCAGAGCGCGCCGACGGAACGAGAAAGCGCGAGGGCGCCCCGAAAAGCGAACGAGCCAAAGATGAGCAGCGCTTTGACGTCGTGTATAATTTACGAGCGCAGCACGGCCCTTGAGAGCACCTTGTGGCCTGTCTCCGGCGATCCTTGCTGTTCTAACCGCACGTGTTATCTCGGAGGCACTCGCTGTCGGTCGGTCGGGCGCAGGAGCCATTTCGCGCTGAAGCCGGCGGGCGTGCCAAGCCGGCAGTGTAATCTCGTTAACTCGATCGGTCCGCTCATTGTTCGGCGTATGGGGGCACGTCCGCTCTTCGCATACGGCACCACTCTACCTCGGCAAGCAATGAAATCTTTCCCCTTCCCCTCGGCAAAGGCTCTTCTCACGCTGTCGAATGCCCGCTCATACAGGTACACATAAACAGCATATGCAATGCCCGCTCATACAGGTACACATAAACAGCATATGCGTGCAATGCTCAAACAAAACGGCCAGTATTAAAGAATGAGACCAAATCAATGAGCTGTGAAAGGGCATTTGTGGCGTAATTAACAATTGCAGGTGTTCGTGTCTGTATACGGGTCTTACCAAAGCGACTTGAAACTCAAATTTCGTGAAATGATTTTGTCTTGGTGACTGCTGAAACTTAGCGCCCAGCGATGTCGTTCTCGTTATATCACCTATCGCCTTTCTTACGCGGAATAGCGCACCAGGCTTGAATAACCCAGCAAATATCTCCAACGTTGAATTATGTACCTCGCTTCTTCTCTTACGCTGAAGCAGCGTACTCGGTCTTGCGAAGCCTCAAAAAAAAAGAGAGAGAGAGAGAGAGGGAAACTGTGTGACTAGTAAGAAAACAACAACAAAAAAAAACTGGTCAATCTATGAGCGAGTCATCTCAGGAGCTCCTCATTTGTACTCAGACGAATCGCCCCCTTACCGGCTCGTCGTCATCAACTCACTGGTGAACACGTTCTCCGACGAACAAAAAAGCGGCAAGTGCCGCATTGGGTGGCACGTCTCGCAGTGCGTCGCGGTGGAACGAAACGGCAGTCGAAGCGCGCCGAAGTAAAGGAGAAAACTGTCGGCGAGTAACGTAATGCCGCGCGTGCTAGAGGCGGTGAACGTGATTGGCCGTGCGCTGTAAAAGGAAATGTCCTTTATATAAAGAAAAAGCTCCTCGACTGCAAAAAGCGTGCGCTATTGTTTGGCCGTTCAGCTACAGCATTGCGTCTCCAAAGATCAGGTATACGCAAGCAGCGGGTCTCATGGTTCTGCCCGCCTCCTCAATGTTATCGCCGTACAGTTGCTGGTGCTGCACACTTGTCTTTTCCATTTTGTTTTGTTTTTAATCCTTTGTTGCCACCGCCATTCAAGCTTAAGGAGAGAAATAACGCAGACAGAATAATAGCATACTTCCTTCTTTAGTTTCCTGCCTTCGGTGCGCCGCCGACCTCCATGGGGACCTTACGAAAATCAAGAAAGAAGTGTGGCAGCTTGGGCTAGTTGGTATGGCATGACGATAGTTATTGCGCGAGAACAAAACGACGACACAGAGACAAGCGTCCTTCTTGTCTCTGTGTCGTCGTTTTGTTCTCGCGCAATAACTATCGTCAAGAAAGAAGTTGAGGGGCCGTACTAGTCAGAGAACCAGTGGGTAACACAATGGGAAAGAGGAAGTAGGTAGGTGGGGAGGGGGCATAAGCGTCGGCCTGGCACTCGTTTCGTTCTTTTATTATTGTTGTTGTTCAGAGTAACAGCGGAAGCAAAGTGGAGGCGTGTAGGAACATCACGACGTCATTGTTGGCGCCCAAACTGAGCGAGCGCAGCGCGACTATAAGCTGCGCACACTGTCGCCGTTGAATGGATCTCGACAACGATCCGCGAACGTGATGCGCCAAATGCGGTACGCTATGTGACGCGCGCCCGTACTAAACGAGAACGCGTTCCTATGGGTACGAAAAAAAAAAAACTGGACGGAACAGGAAAACCAAAAGGGAGGTACACAGTACAGCGCCGGTAGGACAAATAAAACGGGAGGGCAAAGGCGTTTTGGCGTGGCGGGACATAACGTGTCGCAACGCGCAGTTCCCCTGCGGCGTTTTAGGCGTTTCTCTCAGAGCACGACAGCTCCCGAGAGGCACGACCTGTAATCGTCGTAGAATGTGGAAGCGTGTCGGTTGGCGCATGTTTTACGCCGCAGGGCCGGTACTACTACCACCACCACCCCTCTCCTTACATCCACCAACTTGTAGTGCTTTCGAAACTATCATATCTGTCCCCCTCACCCCCTCCCCATCGCCACCTAACCCTCTCAACCCTCGCGCCTGCCTCTCCTTCGCGTGACAGAACTTTGTTGTAAAAAAAAATTACCTCACTGTAGTGCCACGCTTGGTTATGGAACTCGCAAAGCCTACTCTTCCAAGTTGGCGCGCATGCTGATCAGTATATGCGGGGCCGGCATAGCCGCATCATTACGTGATATCAGGAAGCTCACGTTCGTGGCCCCCACTACAGAGTGGAAACACGGAAGTGGTTCGAAAAGTTTGCAGTTCCGCTTGTACTGTATATGTGAACCTCTCTAAAGCAGCATAAAAGAATAAAAAATTGGCACTGAGCGCTGGTGACAAGACGCGGCTCGCGGGCGGTTTGCTGGTGGCGCGGCTTATGGAAACAGCATGGGTTAGCAAAACAGTTGGAACCCACTCTACTTTGTGAACCTCATTGTTACCTTCTAACATGCGACATTGAAGCACGTGCGAGTCTAGTGTGGGTTGCACTCGTTTTCTTTTTCATGCCCGATTCCCTGCAAATTAGCACTCCTATCATTCTATGCCAATGACTTCTGACGTCCTTATCAGGCAGACACCCGCGATACAAATTAGGTATTCGTATGCCGCTTTCATTTGGCGGTGCTTTACCGGTCGCGTTCAATCGCCTGCCATACGCCTCGAGCTAACGTCTGCTCTCATTCAAACACCGTTCTTTTCTTTCGTTTTTGCATGAGGAAAACTTCGCTAATGACTAATTTATTACCGGTGCGACTAACCGCCACACAGTGTTAGTGCACAAAAACTGTCACATCCTATAGAATGTGCGTTGAGATATACACCACTTTATTTCAACGAAAGGTATACAGCTCATAGTTGGAATGAGCCGGATCAATCTAATTAATTAGACTGCATCGACAAAAGGAAAGAAATGTATACGTCTAATACGATACAATAAGGGGAGATAATAAAAAAAAATGGAGTGGAAGGTTCATCATTATGTAATATCAAGTGGAGAGTCATGTTACGCAAGAATCACTGAATTTAGACCTAGAAATGCTCTAACAGCATACAGCAGGTATATACTTCACAGTGAACCTACAAGGCGTTTTTTAATATTTCTTGGGGAGTTCCGACGCAAAAATTATGGTCTCTATGTCTGTACATTTGCTGTTTGTCTGCCCTTAAGGGTTCCCCAAACGACATCAAAAGATACCCTAAACGGCGGACCCGATCCGCAGCGCCCACCAATATTGCTCAAGTTTTAGCATTCAAACTTGTGCGATTGTCAATTAAAAAGCGATTATTGCGCATATCTGAGGCACCATAACAACACGTCAATATTCTGTGTGTGTGCCATCATACTAGAAGAGGCATACATAAGTGATTCTAAGGACCGTAGCGTTTATCACGCTGCGCTGATAATACAACGCCTGCACGAAAAGGCAAGTGTTTCCCACGCTTTGCTAAGACGACAAGGTGGCGGCACCTACCCGTCGCCTTGTTTTTTTTTTTTCACATTACTGCTCTTCCAAGAACAACGGTCATGACTTGGCATTGGTGCAGAAACTATCATAGTTTCTGCACCTTGATTACGGGTTTTAGGAGACTTTCGATGATGTTATTTCATAAATTAGTGCACCTGCAAACGCACCAGAGTTTGTGAAACAGTTATTTGCGTTCAGCTGTTATCGGCCATTGGTACTAAGAAACAACCGGCGATAAAAGAAAGCACAACTTGTTCCTGGCGTGTCGTTCTCCGTGATAATTCTCCCTTCTCGTTCGCGTCGTGCTGTCAATCGAAGCAAAACTTTCTTTATATTGACCAGAAACACTGTCGCCGACAAATTTATTTACTTCAATACGCCTATAATGTCTGTCAAAAATCTGCACGCGAGAAATTCTTGTGAGCCAATGTAGAAAGTTGTGCATTGCATTTAGACGTACATTATTTCGTCTCATGAATCAATATTTTGGCTGTGATGCAAAGTACAGTCCTTTAATACGGCTAAAAGAATGAACACAGATAAATTTCGTTTAAAGTACGAAAACACAAACCAGGAGCATACACAAGAGATAAGAATTAACTTCAAACTAAATTTAATTCCCAGAGTCCACGCCTATTTATCTGCCAGTAAAGATCAAAACATCCGATTACCACTCAAGAAAGAACATCTCTTCTCGTGTAATAAATAGCATGGCGCCAAAACATCTTCATGGGCCCTTAGAACAAAACTGATACAAGGAAAAGGCAACACATTCATAACGCGCTAAAACATAAAACAAGTGATTGTGGAACGCATCCTCACACTTGAGAATTTCTGAAGTGGGAAGTGTATGTGCTATGTTAGCTGTAAGGAAAGCTGACGCACAGGAGTGTATATACGCTCAGGGAAGGAGGGCTAACGAGCACGAGATTATTCTTTCGAATAAAAAAAGTCACAGGTCTGCCGCAAAGGCGAGTAATTAACGCGATATCAATAAATTGAAACGTCACGCGCAGAATGGCAAGCAGATAGAAACATGCGCCGCGTTTCTCACGCATAAATGACGCACGAAACGTACTCGCAGGTACAGATGAACACGAATAAGCGTCTCAGATGTTACTTCCCTGTGTCTCAAAAGCGCACCCTTTTCGCAAACGGAGGCTGTGCAACGATTTCAGTGACCTTTGTGCGCCCAGTAACTACAACAGAATCGTTCCGACGAAACCGAAAGGCTAGCTAAGACGTACGGTGCAAAGGCTTGCAAAGGCTAGCTAAGACGTACGGCGGCTGCATTTTCGCTTCCATCGGAAATGCAGCCGCCGCAGACGGGATTCGGTCCCGCGACCTGCAGGTCAACAGCCGAGTACCTTAGACACTAGACTACCATATATATATATATATATATATATATATATATATATATATATATATATATATATATATATATATATATATTTAAAAGTATCTCGTCTATAACGACCGTACCTTTGACGCACACTCTGCTTCGGGGTACCTAGATTGTACCACTGAGCCTGTACCAATTTGTATTGCGTATACAGGCTGTTATGCCATGCTCACGCCGCCGATTCCCGTATAATATAAGCACCGTTTTTTAACCTGTGTTGACTTCCGACATGCGAATTTTTTCCTCTGTTTATTTTCTTCATTATCGCTACAAGTACGACTATTTTGATGTTGTCGGCAGACAAGCGTACCCAATATTCCAGTCAATTCCAACCTTTAGAAAATTTTCAAAATTTACTTCAATCAGTTATTAGGTCATATAACATGGTCATTTCCTTCACTGGCGTCCTCCCTGTTTTAGGGACGCCGAGCTGACTCCACAGTGCGTCAGAAATACTCTTCTCGTAGTGATTTCATCTTTGTTTGACAAGCTAGCTAGCTGCGTCTGTAACCCCAGGTGGTCAAAATTTCTGGAGCCTTCCAATACGGCGTCTCTCATAATCAAATAGTGGTTTTGAGACGTTAAAGCCCACATATCTATCAATTAGCTGCGTCTGTTTATTAGCATTTATTTTCCCGCCAAGCTCTTTTTAGATTATTTGAACTTTTGTGATCTTGTTAACTGAAAGTCGTTTCCATCGCGCCCGCACATGAACGTTTCAGAAGTATCCACGCAGGCTGCTGCATGTTTATCCTCTCCTCATCACCCATCTTGTGTATTCCCATTTGTGTTAATGTGATATGCTTCACTAATCACCCGTGTTCTTGCTCTTTGTATATTTTTAGACCTTGCAGTTAGCTGCTCAAGACTTGGCTACTAACCACATTCTTCCTACTGTTCTTCAGGATGACTGGGCACAGCGGTTCGAAGCGAATACGCGTGTTCTATCTTTCAATCATCGGCCTGTTTCATCAATGTATTACAGCCCGCGCGTGAAGGAAGTGCTGTGCACAACGGCATAGCTTGCGCCAGTAAAATTCTGCGCTTTCCATATGTCGATCTCTTACCATCCCACCTCTATGACTCTGTTCCCGTCCCAACAATGTGTAAAACCAGCACAGTTAAAGCGCACTTCTGCAGTGCTGTCCTAGATCGGGGCTTAACAGTGGCTGCCGAGCTCCTCAACAAAGGAAAGCACAGGCAGCGCGCGTGACTCTCACTATTCAGCTTTGAACACAACTTCAGAACTTTCTATACAACCTACGGCCCTAAACTCAGCTCGCCATGCACCTGTTTTAGGCATCTTGTCATCTCTGCATGGTCCTATACTGCTGATCTTTCTTTTCTGGGTATTTTGCCAGGGCAGTTTCTTTTTTTTTACGTGACCGTGCACGCGCACGCGCGCAGAGGAGCATTAATTTTCGAACTGCGTGTCTACCTGACAGCGCCGCGTGACGCCTCGTACATGTCGCAGGACCATAGCTGGAAGCACCGTAGCGCGCCTGTTCCCTGAAGCCACCTTGCTCGTGCGGTGAACGCAAGGTAGGCTGCGGGTGACTTCGGTTTAGTTTCGGTGTTTCCTCTGCGACAAGATGATCGGGAGTTTGCGGCTACAGAAGAAGGCAGAACAGGTGCTACTGTAGCTGCAAACGTCGTGCTGCTCACGCGCGAGAAAGCACGTCTTGAAGGCCTAACGCTGGTGCTCTTGTTAACTACTTAAAAGCAATTCATCACTCTGGCCACGCGTACGCCTCTGCGAGCGTCATAGCTGCCGAGACCTGCGGCGAAAACGTCCGACCACACTTTTCTGAAACGTATGATGTGCGAAAGCTGCAGAGCCAGGTGGATATGAGCCAAGAAAAACGGCTATATAATGTTGTTGATGCCTGAACCATCACTTCCCCTCGCACCATAGGTCGGCAAATCTTGCGGAGCTCACTTGGACGCACTCATGAAATACATCTTGAGCTTAGGACTCACTAGGACTCGTGGTCACAAAAAATTTTCCCGAGCCGGGCTCACTCGGAATCGCACTCACAAAAAGTTTCTCGAGCCGGACTGAGTCGGTACTCACCAAAACATTGCTCACCCGGACTCACTCAGACGCAAACTCACAGCTCGATCTGAGTGTGAGCAAATCCAAGTGAGCCGTTCAGCCTAGAATCAGCTTATCCTACCATTTATTTATTATTTATTTATCTATTTTATTTATATATGTATTTATAATCCATACGTGGAAAAAGACGATGGGCTGGTTTGATTTGTGGACGTAAGAAGGATAATTCACTGAAATAAATCCTGTAATAATGAGACAGTATTGCTATAAGCCTACGCTTTTCTAGAGTAGGTAATTTCAACGACGTTTGAATAGCTGTTATGCTATATATCCGGGAATATTTTCCTGTGATAAAGCTGGCTGCTTTGTTTTGAATGACCTCAAGTTTATGAATAAGCTTTTGCTGGTTAGGATTCCAAATTAGGGCGACGTATTTGTTTCATTTTCAAGTGAACTAAAGGTATGTATGCGAGAAACTTGGTGGACTGGTTAGCAGAGTGCAAATTGCGTTCAATGAATCCTAGAGCCCTTGAAGCCTTGCTGGTTATTGCTTCAACATGAGCATTCCATTAGAGGTTGTGTGCAAGATGAACGCCTAAGTATTTTATTGTGGGGACGTTTTTCGACTAGCCTTTTGTTAATGATGTGAGAATGCAGCTCAGGTTTTGTAGTTCTTGAAAATTGAATGTACTTTATTTTTGAAACATTAATTTCCCTTTGCCATTGATAGCACCAGCGGGAGATTTGGTTAATGTCAGACTGCAGCGCACTAACATCGATTGCAAAACGTCTCATTGGGGATGACAAGTGGTTACTTAAATCATTACCGTAAATTTAAAATATGACTGGCCTTAATACGGTACCTTGCGTAACACCTGATTTTTACCTTTACTAATGAGGACAAGGTATTATCAACAAAAACAGATTGATAGCGATCGGACGAGAAATCAGCCATTCATTTAGAGATATTAGGATTGATGATAAGGCACTCAGTTTCATTTTTAGGCGGTTATAGGAAACCTTGTGAATAGCTTTGGCGAAGTCTCTAGAGCATCAATGTCTGTTTTGTTGTGTATTGCTTCATGAATATCGGTTATTAGTTCGAATAGTTGAGTTTCGCTAGAGCGACTACGCTGAAAGCCATGCTGACTTGTTAAGAAGAACTTGTTCGTGGTCAGGTATGGCATAATTGCAGATGATATAATGTGCTCTAGAGTTTACATGGTATGCTTGTTAGTGAAATCAGTCTATAATTACAAAGCATAAAGGGGTCACCTGATTTAAAGATAGAAGTGATGTGGGCAATTTTTCAGGGGTCTGGTACGCTACCACTGTCAATTGATTGTAGAAAAAGAGCAGCTAGAATGCGATAAACTACGGGCTTTGTTATTTTTGTTATTTTGTTATTTAGATGCCATCCTGGCTGGGTGCCAAATTATTTGGGAGCCTTTCAATAGCTCGTTCTATACCTTGGTGTGAAACATATAAATCATCCATAATTGACTCTAGAGTCGTGAAGTTAAGGTCAGACGGAATGGGATTGTTATCTGTGAATACTGAACCAAACAATTCATTTAGTTCCACTGCAACACATGATGGTAAAAAAAATACACCATCCTCGGAAATTGACACTTGTGATGACGAAGACGGTTTGGTATTATTACTTTCCAATTTTTTGTATTTTCTCTTAACAGCGTTGTTATATCATTTCATAACATATGAATATTATCTTTGGCTGCTTCTATTTCTCGCTTACATTGCTTGGATTATATTTCTGTCCTACATGTCTTACATTGCTTAAATTGCTTACCATGATTTCAATTATCTTTAACACCAATATGTCACGCGAGCTGTGGTCTTGGGGCTGCTTGACATAGTATCTTCGAAAATGAGTGCTTCTAAATCAGTGAAGTCATATTTCTTGTAGGGGATGATAGGATATAATCATCAAAAAATTCCTTGGAAGAGTTTGTGGGGGAGGTGAAGGCAACCCCCTGCGTTATTCACGCCTTTAATTAATAAGTATTTACACGGTGTATGAACAACACTGCTTTGGAATACCTGTTAGTAGTCGTGAGTAGTCACGCCAAAACGTGAATCCAGGCAAGGCTCATATCAGTGCTGAAGATGACTAAGTGGTACCTTAGGTCCGCAAAGAAGAGTAGAGCTTTCGAGAAACATATTTTTTAACATGACGATGTATTTCCACCCAGCTAAAATCCCCTAAGGGTATTGCAGTATCTGTAAAAATAAATTATTGAATAAATAGAATTAAAAATAAATCTATTTTGTGCTTCAGACTCACTTGGACTCAAACTCACGACAATGTTCTTCCACCGGACTCACTCGGACCCACACTAATGAATATAATACTCGCCGGGACTCATCTAGACTCTGACTCATCGCCATGCATTTTCGATAGAGGCCAAAATGCTGTAGGCCCATGTGCTTGGATTTGGGTGCACGTTAAAGCACCCCAGTTGGTTGAAATTTCCGTAGCCCTCCACTACGGCGTCTCTCATAATCATATGGTGGTTTCGGGACGTTAAATCTCACGTTTCAATCAATCATCAGACTAACGGCTCGATCGCAGTCTGAGTGAGTCCGAGGGAGTCAACTCATGAGTGAGTTCGCCGACCTATGCCTCACACAGTCAATTACATGTCACTAACTGGAAGGCTTATTAGTAATAGCATCCACAATGGGCTGGATATATTTGTGCTAAACGATCATATTGCTTTCAGCCCCAAAAGAGCAGAACTTTCTCCAAATTCGTACAGTGGTGCGAAAATTGTGAATACGTTGTAAGTGTGACAAGAAAAAAAAACGGGGCTAATCCCTCTTTCTAGAAATCAGTATAAAAGGAAAATAATACGTGTCTTCATAGATGTAGTTGAGCGTTTATTGTGCGTTGTTTCGTGACAAGAGCGAAGGAATGAATGCTACAGCTACAAATCGCGATGTCACACGAAGAACGGCAAGCAGGTCGATCTTGCAGCGCGGACCTTAAGCAGAAAGCACGCACGAAATGTGCGTACACAGGACGAGTGCAGACTAACAAGTGTCACAGCTGGACATTTAAAGTGTGCTGTTCAACCATAAAGAAAGATGCATGAAATGAACGCACAAGTGAACATAGGACAAGCGCGAATAACTGTCCCATTTTTACTTCGTGTGTGAGCAGCGTGCTCCTTTGGTAAACACGGCCGTGGCAGCGAGCGAAGTGACTATCGTGCTCTCCCGAATCACGAGTCTCATAATCGTGCGGGCAGGAGTGACCACGCTCCCTGGAGGCGCACGCTCACCGAAAAGCGAGAGACGACAACCTTCATAGCGCGCCCAATGCGAGCGCATCACGCCATCTCGCTACTTATGACGAAAACGCACTGAAGTTGCGGATCTCTGAGGACCACCAAACGGTACATGGTGTATATAAATGCCTTGCCGTTAGCAAGCTGGACAATGTACGCTTTGTGGTTTATTGGTTAGCGCCACAGACTGCTCGTGAAGAGGTCGCAGATTCGGCGCCCCGCGACAGCATCTTTCCTTCTCGTCTCCTTTCTTGAACCTGTTAGCATATATTTTGCAACGTTATACCCGGAACGGAAATACGTCAGTGGAGCCATGGTCGACCCCTGCATGAAACATTTTCGTGTTAATATTTTTTTCACGAGCGTCTTACATACAACAAAATGAGTGACTATAGGCCGCGGCAATATACACGGTAAACGCCCCATAAAAGCACATGTTAAACAATCGTGTCTTGCTTGTCAACATTAAAATGTGTGCACAAAGTGCACTTTCCATAGTTGTGCGGATTCTTCTAGAAAATTCTTCTCGCTTTTTGTTATTATTATTTTTTGAGTGACTGCCTCAAAAAAGCGTCATTCTCTTGTACAGGACGAATTTTTTGTCAAGAGGCTCCTCTTTCTAATGTGGGAGGTGCTAACACCTCTTCTAAGGTTGTTTTCGCCTCGTGGTTCACTTGTCTTGCGCAGAAGCCGCATTCAGGGATGACAACTCTCGAGTGATAGGTGGCGTTGTGCTCGTGAGCGTTTGTTCACCATCACCATCGTGGTTGTTAGAACACTAGCACCAGTGGTGACGCCTGGCGGCACGCCTGGGTGGCTGCACACGAGAAAGAAGCGGGTCTCTTTGGCGGCTGGCGGTCGGCGCGAATGGTTGTCTCTCACTTGGGCCCCCGGTGCGCGGCACCGTGGGTTGCGCGCAGGGGTCCTTTGTGTTGAGTCAGGTGTTGGCGAAGCCACCTTGCGCGTGTTCTTGTGTTTGTCATGTCTTTGAGTGTCTTGTAATATTGTCTAAAGTTGCTATAGCGTGTGTATCACAATTGATGTTATAATAATTCGGCTGACGATATCGTCGTTCTAAAAGCAGGTAAATAAATGTGTGTTGTTTGGTTCGTTTCGATCGCGTCTGTTGTGTCCGTTCACACCAAGAGTGTGGTGCTCTCTCAACGTCGAGACCCCACACTAGAGAGAAAAAAAAGGAAAGTCGGGGAGGTTAACCAGATACAAAAAACTGTATAGATTTTCTTCTGGCATTGTTCTACAAACGGTTTGATGACAGTCAATTTCACTTCCCCAATCATCCCTTCATCTTGCGGGATTTTGAAGCACTTTGGCAATTTTGTTTTTAATTTACTGCCCCACCATGGTGGTCTACTGGCTAAGGTACTCGGCTGCTGACCCGCAGGTTGCGGGATCGAATCCAGGTTGCGGCGGCTGCATTTTCGATGGAGGCGGAAATGCTGAAGGCCTCTGCGCTCAGATTTAGGTGCACGTTAAAAAAACCCAGGTGGTCGAAATTTCGGGAGCCCTCCACAATATACGGCGTCTCTCATAATCATATCGTCGCTTTAGGACGTTAAACCCCACATACCAGTCAATCATGTTTTTACTTTAATTTTGTTTTACTATTTCTAAAAGGAGTACCCGTGCCTTCAAAGTGAAGCAAAAGATAAGATTGAGAAAAATATGTAAAATAGAACACAAAGAAAGAGCGAAGCTGGAAACGGCGGATAGGTAAATCAGACAAACTTCCGCTTCGCTATCCCACCATTCATATAGGCAAGACGATAAAGGTGGGAAAACTAATAAGCATGCGTGAAGAGAGTCGGATAATTGCGCACATACTTGAATCTTCCAAATTGGCTCGTAGCATAGCGTGGAAACAAACGAGGACAAAAATGAAGTAATAGACGAACACAAAGGGCTAACTTTCAACAACAAAATTTCATTTCCAGAATCAGTAATATAGATGCCCAAAAAAGACGAGTCATATATAACTTAGACAGATCTATCAGCGCAAAAAAGACAGAACTTTTATAGAAGAAACACACACACACCGCGCTGCGTGTGTGTTTCTTCTCTAAAAGTTCCGTTCTTTTTTTTTTGCGCTGATAGATCTGTCTGAATAATCATGAACCAACTCACCAAAGCTGCAGTTTCAGAGATGACATAGCTTTTTTTTTTTTTACTGATGATACACAGAGAGCAACCTTCAATCTTCTGCGATTGAAGTTGCGCACGGCGTCTATATACAAGCGGCCACCGAGACCTCTCGTCCTGTGGCAACGCCCTCATTTTTTTTTATTGCCCAATCGGTTCACATAGTCACGGTCCAAGAGCTTGGCTTCTAAGGACGTTTCCAAATTCAGTCAGTTTAATATTGTCCGAACAGAGCGGCACCCGACATCGCAACTTATACAATATCCCGGGACATCTTCAATAGTTTGCTTCGGTGCCACACGAGTCGTGCTTATACTGCTGCGTCGCTCATTCCAATTTGAAAACGCTCAGTGAATACCATCACGATATACAGAGGCAACATAACGTCATACCAGGGCGGGAAGTTTGTTATGGCAGTTGCACCTTTGAAGGAAGGATCAAGTTTATGTCGGCGACCCTTCGAGAAGCTAAGAGGCGATCGGTAAGTGCTCTTAAGATAGTCCTATCCAGGAAATAAAATTTCTTTGTAGCATCGGTTTTTTAAATAGGTGAATCGTAACTGTAGTCTGATTCCTTTTGTTTTTTGCGAGTGGACCAGCCGCCGTGTTGGCGACGTCATTACAGGTAATACTGCAGCATGTCCCGTATGTGATCGAGATTTATTGCGTGCCCTTACTCAAAAGCTCGATAGTGATCATTTCCGTGTACTCGATTGCTCATGCGTCCTGACTCGCTTGGTGTTGACCTGCTGTTAGGGGCTGCTTTTAGGGCTTCCCTCAGTCGGGGCTGCCCCTCAGTCGCAACATTTAGGGGCTGCCCCTCAGTCGCAAGATTTATATCTTGCAACTCATTTAGTTCTTTTGTCCGGCAGCATACAGAACAGCAAGATTGGCCGCCGTGTAGATTTCGTTCTATACAATAATTTATTTCATTATGATTTACACATAGCCGGAATCGCAGCAGCACCATATTCAGTTGTGGACAAAGCATATTCACCAGTACAAATGTGTCACTGATCGGCCTCCTTAGTAGGCACTCATGTGCGATTGATAGATTGATATGGGGGGTTTAACGTCCCAATGCCACCATATGATTATGAGAGACGCCGTATATCGTGGAGGGCTCTGGAAATTTCGGCCACCTGTGGTTCTTTAACGTACACCCAAATCTGCGTGCACGGGCCTACAGCATTTCCACCTCCATCGGAAATGCACTCGAGTGGGATGAAGTTACCCCGAAGATGCCCTAGTTGCTGGTGTGTGACCCGCCATAGTGCTTCAGTATTTATGGAGTTTGACTACTGACCCGAAGGTCACGGGAATGAATTCAGGCCACGGCGGCCGCATTTTCGAGGGAGACGCGAAAATGATTGAGGCCCGTGTGCTTAGATTTAGGTGCACGTTAAATAACTCCAGGTGTTCGAAATTTCCGGAGCCCTCCACTACGGCTTCACTCATAATCATATCTTGGTTTCGGAGCATTAAACCTCTACAGTTATTATTATTACTGGTGGTGTATGCTCTGTCGTATGAGAGGTGACAAGTCATAAAGAGGTAGTTGTGGGGACGAAAGGGCTTACTTTGTGTAAGGGAGAGCGAAAAAAAAATGCCGATTGTGCCTCGTGAGACATTCAACGGACATGTATGTACGCGAAAACACGGAATGAATCATCGCTTGCTTCATAAGGTGGAACACTCCTTGGTAGGCAGTCTAAAGCAGGTGTCTAATGTGTGATCCTGCATGAACGCTTTTTATATAGCAATCGATGGGCTTGTACGCATTGAACGACACTGTTAGGCTGTAGTGCGATTATTCTATAAATAAATATCTGTGTGAAGCGTAGCGTGTGTTGTGCCCGACGATTCACAGCACGAACTTTAGAAAACCCTCAATAGGGAGCAATCCTTTCTCGAGGTAGGAGCCATGGTTCTTAAAATGTATGGAACCCAATTCACTAGTCATTCTAAAATTATCCGTCTGTCGCTTACTGGAGACTGGCTGAACTTGAATGTGAAGGCACTTGACAAGCAGTTATCGGCATGCACCGCAGTCACTGCATTCAAAAGAAGCTTGATGTCTGGGCTTCTTCCTTCTGTATAGGTGCACATCCCGCTAAAGGTGAGTATACTGCAGACGCCAAAAAGCAAACGTAATCTGCATGTATTTATAGGCAAACGATTTTAGTCAAGCATGATTGATATGTGAAGTTTAACGTCCCAAAACCATAACATGATTATGAAAGACGATTTTAGTCAAGCATACAATGATACTGAGCGTCAAATTCAGGATGGTTGCCTTAAAACTACAGAAGGCTCATCGCAGAATGTGTAAAATGTGTAATGTAAGATTTTTTTTTTCAGCTCCGCGAAGAAAACACGATGAAAAAAGGAACGCATACGTATGCACGAGCGTAGAATAATGTAGTCTAGACAAGATTTCCACGAAAGTTTATCTAGTCAGGTAACATGATAAATTCACTGTCATTGACCAACTCAAAGTGAAAACACGCGGGAAACGTTTAGAAATGTACGGGTTTCCCTAGAGTGATCAAATGACCCGTCCGCGTCCCAAAGCGTCTGCCGTGTGTTTTCAGTTTGACTTGGTCAGTGACCACAACTTCTTTATCACTACGGGCATTGTTGAGCTGTTCAGCTCTCCTCTTTTCCTAAATACACGATTCAAATTTGCTTTCACGCCAAAGGAGTTGTCAAGCCTTTTGCAGGTTGTCGCATGTTTCACATACGTAATGCATGTTTGCTTCCTGGGTGCAATCGCAAAACCGAAAGTATACTGAAGTGCACCCATACATATTCCCACTCGGTGCAGATGTAGGGAGTGGCTGCCGCAAGCGCACACGAGCTCCTCTGACTGATATACATCCTTGTGTATATAGGCGGTAAGGTAACCAGAAAAGTCCTAACCATGCACGGGGTGGATATGGAAACCCGCGCGGTGCGGGGAAGGCCACGAATGAAAAGCCGGCAGGCCCTACTGCTCGCGCATTACCACATTGTACTCATCTCAAACAAGTATCAAGTGTGCGTGTAATTGTCAGTGTCGTTCATAAATATTCCATGTCACCTTTTTTCGGGGTAGGCTGCTACGGGCCGCTGCTTGGGTTGACCATACGGGTTACGACAGCAGCCTGCGTGGCTCTTCCTGACAAGCTCACTTGTGCGCTTTTCTTACCAGCTGTACCAGGCCGGTGCTCGCGACTCCACCACAAAAAAGAAAGAAAGAGAGAAAGAAAGAAAAGAAAGAAAGAAAGAAAGAAAGGAAGAAAGAAAGAAAGAAAGAAAGAAAGGAAGAAAGATGGAAAGAAAGAAAGAAAGAGCCCGGTCAGGTGAACGAAAACACGGTGCGACTCATGAATCACAATGAATTAGTGAGCAATACGCTTTCATTGCGATTGCCGCTAGCGTCAGCGTCATTCACCGTATATGCATACGTATCTATATATACGAAAAGGCAAGGAAGAAAAACGATATAGCAAAACACTCCGGCGCCCGGAATCGTACGTCCGACCCCTTCCTTGTGAGTGCGAGGCGTTAGCCACTGAGCCACGAAGGAGCATCCCCTTCAACGCTGAAACGGCAAGCTATTTATTTCTACCACTTTCCGCTGGTGACGCCCATCTCGGGGAACTATCGTGTTTTCCGCATTAATAGCGAGATGGCGCAATGAGCGCGCGTCGCCAGATCTTCTCGACGCGGCGGTGCGCGCTCTCATCTCCCACGCGTACTTTTCCCTGTGAAGAGGGGAGGGGGTGAATGCTCATGAATGCGTGCGCTTATCTGGTGGTGGGCAGAAAGAGAGAGAGAGAGAGAGAGCAACTTTATTGAGCTCTTGGTGGCAGTGGGGAAAATCGTATGCCTTCGGCTTTCACCGGAACGATTCTGTTGTAATTACTGGGCGCACGAAGATCACTGGACGCGTTGCACACCCTCCGTTTGCGAAAAGGGCGCGCTTTTCAGACACAGTGAAGTAACAAATAAGACCCCTATTCGCGTGAGCAACGCGGGGCCCGTTTTGATCTGCTTGCCAGTCTTCGCGCGACATTCCAATTTGTTGCTACCGCATTCATTGCTTCACCTTTGTGGCAAAGGTGTGACTTTTTTTTTCTTCTCGGAGGTCATTACCGTGCAAGTGTGCCTGGACAATCAATTGCTTAGTCACTGTGTACTTAAGCCCACCAAGAAATTTTACCACGGCATTATTTGTAAACGACCTCTTTAGTCATAGCCATGTGCACTCTCAAAAAACAATTTGTGGTGATATTAATGCGCATTTGTATTAATAAGCCATCGATTTGTGGTGATATAATACACGTCACTCATGCTGGGAACATGAAGTCGCATACGTTCAACACAAAGAGCATTTCACAGTAACCACGTAGGTTGCTATGCCGGCATCGATGGTAAACCGAATCTCTTAAAGCCAGCGGTTTATAGTTTACTATAGATATCATGATATGCAATCAACATATTTTTCCTCATCATCGACGACGGCCTCTGACAGGCTGCATGGGCAACACCATTTTACCTTGTCCACTAATATCACCCAATTAAAGATTGGTGCTCTACAATTGTGTACTGTATCACACGACGCGTTAATTGTATGGAAGCACTGGATGAAGCATTTCGTAAAGAGTTGCGGCGTGGAAGAGTATAGTTCACTCTGCATTATCTGGTGCAGAAGAGTACATTACCTAATTGCTTGAAGTAACCAACAGTGTGCGTTTCTTTACAGTGGAGCGTACATTACATGCTCTGGTTAGAGCGGGGGAGTATATAACGAAGTATGGGTAGAAGGAAAGCAAACGCAAACAAGTTGGTGAACGGCTGAATGCTCTTTGAAAACGCAAGCTTGTTAGTAATGGATGTTCAAAGTGAAGCGGCACTATAGTCTCTAGCAATATCAAAAACGCACATAAAACACGCAGAATAAAAATAATTGGGTATTGAAGAAACTGCAAAACTTGCACGCAATGAAAGGAAAATTCTACACATAATGCAGAACAAAGGGTTACGCCCATACGCTCGCACGTAGCTGGCTTTAACAAAGTGAATTGAAATGTCATTGCGATAGTTTACGAAGAGAAAAGTGTGAATTGCGCTCACTGGGTGTGAACTAAGTGATGCCAACACTTCTTATGCGTCAACTCTTTTCCATACAAGACAGCAGTGAGAGAGATATCAAACTTGCGGTGGCGCTCCACCATACTGCGCGCAGTCTTTATTCCACCCAGCAGCCAACGTATACGATCTCTTAAATCACTGTCGTTACACCAACAGTCCATGACCCCCCGCTCTCCCTGGCTGAGACCAAGTAATCACACAGCCCAGGTAAGCTACCGTAAAACAAAGGAAATGTTGACTGTAACCGTAAAGACAAAAATAACAAGTTAAAGCAAACACGAAAGTCACGAGTGGGAAGTCTAAAAACTGAGTGCGTACAGTCGTAAAACAGACTGTTTTCTTGGGAACGTTGATCACCATTCAGCCATTGCAAGGTGGCCTGTTTATGGCCACACTCAAGGCGAAAACACGGGCCTCGTCCAGCTGTGTCAAGCCACCGACACTGTCCAGGCACCCAGTAAAAAAAAAAGAATGCAGCTAAACGAGGATACAACTTGAGACGTATATACGCACGGCGAGGAAGCCATGACAACGCAACACTTCGCGTCGTAAACATGCTTCCGAGCTCATTCAGATAGTGTAGCAGAAAAGGAAGAAACAAGGTAAAACTGAAGAGGGTATAGGTCGGCAGAGCAGAGCTATTGTGGACATGGGGTTGATGGAGAGTCATGTTCCTGCCGGAGCCATCGCACGGAGTCGACACTGAAGCGACCTTTAGCCGCGGTAATATACTCGTAATGCCGTTCCGTCACCTGGGCGATTCTTTTGTCTTCTTTTTCTTTTCTTGTGTCACGATCGCAACGTTTCATTTGCACCAACAGTTTCGCCGACGTCTCAGAGGCTGGTATTAAATAAATTGCGGCCAGACTTGGGGCCTTCACAGCGCATCCGGCTCGGTGAACACCCGGGACTTCGATCATTCGGTTCATTGTTTTGTGTATGCACTCAACTTCCTCTTTCTTTTTTTCCTTCACCATGCTTTCCTCGTTCGAAATCTCCGACGACCCGGTCAAAATCCCGACCCCGCTGCTTTCGTTTTCAGTTCGCCTGCGGTATCTGCTTTCCCCGCTATTCTTATCGCTGTCTTCTTTTTCGTTTTCAACGTTCAGTTTCGATCCTGCGTCCGCAGAATAGCACTGTCAGCTTTCTGTTGTTTCGGCGCCGTGCCTGCCTGCCACACGAGTGTGTATTTTATGTCTCCCTGTCTCCGGTTTTCCCGCAGCACTTCGCTGTCCCCAGTGCTCAGTATAGGGCAGCACTCGTCACGCCCGGAGAGGCCTCACGGTGGCGCGACGAACGCACGTAGCCACGCGCGCGCGCGTGTGTGTTCGAACTAAAATCTAGACGGCGAGCTCCCCGCGAAATCAACGACAAAAACGAGACAGGGGAGGTTGCGACGGAGAAAAGCGGTAGGCAAGAGAAATCGAAATTGACTCCGCTCCCTGCTTTCAAACAAGTCTTTCTTAAGAATAAAAAAAAAGAAGAGAGACCGTCAAACGAAACGGCTCCTTCTCTGTCTTCTTCGCTTTGTTCTTGGGCCTTCGTTTGCCGTCTTCGTGGTAACTCGCGCGTTTTTGTTGCTTCCTTTCCAACCTTGGTTTCAAAGTGCGGTAGAGGGGTGCCGAACAGTGTATAAGCGCGAGCGAAGAGAAAACGGGAGTCAACTCGACCATCGAGTCGCGCGGCTGTTCTGGAGTGACCATTGGGAATGCAAAGTGAGCCCTGGCTGCCGTTTTAGGTATGCGTGGCTCGTGCGCCTCGCCCCCCCCCCCCCCCCCGCTTGCGACCTTTGTTCAGTCCGGACCCTGAGAAAACGCGCAGTCTGGCTCGTCACGCACTTTTGGTTCCCTCTTGAGCAGAAAAGGGGCTCTCAACTCCCGCCTCCCAGTATTTGGTTGGATTGGCCCCCTGCGAGTCGCATCTTATTCAAATATACGGCCGCGACTTTGCTTCGGTTTCCTCTAAATTGGCGCGCACAAAGGCACAGGCCTATTTATGTGTGCGTCTCTTTTCTTTACCTTCAGGGCGCCCCTGTCGTAGTTCGTCGCGATTACTAAATAATGTGGACCAAATGCAAATTCCAGCCTCGATTTTTAATTTATTACCCGCGCCGTATCGAGTATGTAACCATCATAAGGATACAGTTGGGTGATACTGAACTTTGGACGTGGAAGGCGTTGTATACAAAATTTTCTGAGCAAGATGGGCGGTCGTCCTTCGCTGTGGCACGTTCGCAATATATATGTCCCCTCCGTGCAATCAAATAAGAAATCAGCCAATAGCAAAGAATTTAAAAGTTACTTATATATGCTCTGGAATGTCACTCGTATAAAGTCGACCACGGACGCCCCTATAGATCACAAGACTGTCCTGAATATCCTTGTCAAAGCTGCATTGCCAAGGTTAACAGTAGAAACGCCACTGAATTTCTCTGAGACGACATGGAGATGGGAACACCAGCCTGAGGGAACTCGCAAAAAACTGGATCTTGACACTGCAGTTGTATTTTCTCTTTACCTTCTTATCTCGGCGTTATATAGTCACACGTACCTGTGTAGTCTTTATTTACTTTATTCTTCTTTTTTTACTTTTTTCATCTTTATTTTGAGGTAACATCGGTTAGCATCTTCAGTACGGCACAAGAGAACGCGGGTGACTTATAGCACTGGCAAATAAAATTTCCGCGTGCGCCCTCGTTTCTCACGTGATTCGCACTGTGATGTGCGCCTGTCAAGCTCCTTCTCACAAAGGATGTCACTTCGCTTGTATACATACACCGAGAGCACTCATGACAGCGCAGGCCGCATCTATATAGCGTCTGCAAACACCGCGAAGTTCGAAAGCATAACTCACCAGCTTGTCAGCGGCGCACGTTTGGTCACACATGCCCCGCATAACGCCCCACGCGTGGAGGAAAAGTAAAAATAATCCGCGAAGTCCCCCACACGCACGTACGCAAGCGATTTGTGCAAGCGCGGTTGTGTCTCCGCGTGGTGTCGTTATGTACCACGCTTCTATTCTTATCCATTTGTCTATACGTAACGGGCGCGCTTTCACGTTTTTTTTTCTGTCTTGTGTCTTGGCTCGTCGTCTTGACTAATGAGCGCTCGTCGCCACTACCGCGCCTTGTACACCCAGCGCGCCGCGTGTCGACGTGAATGGCTGCAGGGGCGAGCAGTGCGGCACGCGACGAGTGAGGCTGTGAATGAACCGCTAAAGCGTATAGCGTGCCTACACAGAAGAAGCCACTGGCGTCGTCCCATTGTTCTTTGCGGCAGCTCGGTTAGCCCCACCACGGGCAGAAAGTGCAGCGGAGATGCCAGCGCCGCCGGTATGAGTACAGGCGTGGCCACAACGGAGCTACTCTTTTTGTCAACTGCGAACGCAGCCACGAAGAGAATGCGGCTGTCGGGACGAGAACAAAGTTGTCCGACAGGCTGTTGATCTACTGCGCTCTGGTACAACTTTTATATGAGAATAATGAGCCGGCTATACGGTTCAACCCGAATTTTGCGCTGCTCTACGGCGCGTGATGCACGAGGGAAGAAAGGCGAACTCTTACTGTGTACGGGAACTCGCAATGGTGCACTACCCGTTACGTGCGCCCGTGAGTAAACAAGGAATCCGCTCGCTCCAGGGGACAAGAGCACACGGTGCGCCGTCATGCCGAGGGCCAGAGTAAATATTTAGCCGCTCTCGTCTCGATCTATTCGTCATTTTCATTTCACCTGCGCTGTTTTCAGCTATACAGGGAGCTTCAAGCGGAACAGCTGAAGGTTGGGCAAGAAGCGTTTTTCTTTTAACAACCTCAGCGGTACAGAAAATACAGCGGCTCTAGCAAAAGTAAGCCATAGAAGAGATACAAAGAACGCAGCTGACACCAAGGACCTGCATTTCTCGCAACGTTTACATAGAACCATGCCGTGGAAATACGTCCTAAAGGGTTGACTAGGGCTTCTTTTGGCAAAGAAGCTATACTGCGATTAGTGAATTATTTTGTCAGAACTGTCTGTCACAGTGTCTATCCTCTCCACGTCCTCCCGTCAAAAGCTTTGTTTAGTTTTTTTTGAAAAAAGTAAAATTTGGCCATCGGATAGTAATTTTAACATGGTAAAGCTAAGGCTGATGCCCCAGTTATTGAATTTTTGCGCGGGAGCTCAGACACACTCATGTAATGTCGTGGATTTGGCCATGCTGGCTCAGTAAATGTCTCTGCAATGCGTCACTCTGGCTCATTCAGATCACCATATAGTGATCTGTGGTGGTAAAAAAAAAATGCGGATATTTTAGAAGACGCCGTCAAAATCTATAACGTCAAGGATACATGGTGCGAGAACTTCAATTTGGCATCGATGACCTTTCATTTGTTTTTGCCATTATTACTGTTGTGCAATGCGCCTTTTCTGGTTTACCACAATCTTCCCCAAGCGTCAAGAGGTGCTTTTTTAAGCGGTGTAAAATATTTTTAAATTTTGAAATTTAGGATATAGAGCAAGATGCTGCCCCCCCCCAAAAACAATGACGACAAAAGGGCAATGCACCTGTCTTTTGCATGCTTCTTTTGCACAGCCCCCTGATCAGTTACGCATGGCCGACTCGTACATTCAGGACATAACGACGCCTTCAACTCCTCGTGGCATAATGTGTACAAAAAACAAAAAGCTTACGTCGTATGACAAGGTATATGTTGCTATAAAAATTTGTACGTGTTTGAAAACAACTACTACAAAAAAGTGTTTTTGTTCAAAACCAACTGCTATCACATCTACGTGGACCGAAAACTGTGTTCACTGATTGACTCATTGTTTAGGGCCACCACTTATCTGTTTTTTTTTTTTGTCGTCCCTTACATAGCTACAGTATAGGATTGTTTCATCCACGTAACACGTGAAGCTGTAAGTGTAAGAACGCCGTATCTGCTCTATTTAATGAAATCGATTACTACATATCCCCTAAAAATACCAGAGCAGAAGTAGTTTTTATTGTTTACATTACAAATGTATTTTATGGCGTGGCTTGTGCGTCCCTCGTTGTAGTCCGTAACCACCAGTGGCACATACACGAAAGAGCGGTCCTTAGAATCTCCGCTGGATGGCGGCACTTGTATATGATGAATACATGAAAAGATGTGAAATGGCTGTACTTGGAGGGTTCACTAAATAGACGAACGGACGGACGGACATACAGATGGATGGACGGACAGACAGAAAGACGAACGAACAGACAGACGGGAGAACGGACGTACGGACGGACGCCTGGACAGATGCACGGAAGGACGGACGCACCGATGGTCACGCGGATGGACGAACACATGAATGGACGCACGGACGGACGCATGGACGGACGGAAGCACGGACGGAAGCACAGACGGACTGATAAGTGCTTCGCCCCACGAGTTATCATTCACTCCGTGGATGTGCTGTGATTTTTTTTTTCTAAAGGCTGGCAACTTCCTTTCTTTTTGTTCTTTCTGGGGTGCCTTTGCTCACATTAGCAATGCCTTTCTGCAAAACACACACACACACACACACACACACACTATTTCAGAAGAAAAAAAGCAGACAAAAAATAGAGAGGCAATAAAAGTGACGATGTTTTGCATGACGAAATTAGGATGGAGTCGAGCGCTCGACACCTGTTTTTAGTTAACCGCAGTCTGGGTAACCCGCTTGTTTTTTTTTTTCTTCCTTGAGGCTTCGAGGGAGATACCTCGCGGTGTTGCTGCGCTAGACGTCCAACATAGCCATAACTAAGTTAGGCTCCGTTCTCTCTTACCGTGCATTAGACTGCGCCGGGGGCACTGGAGTCTCGTTTGATCCGTCGCCACACCATTTGCAAGCTTAGGTCTACAACGTGTTCGTATATCCCTTCACCGCACCGGCACTCATGAAGGCAAACAGAGCGGCCGGGGTGGTGTCGTGTCAGCCGAAATCAGCGAATGTAAGAGAGACGGAAAACAAACGCGCGCCGATCTTCTTCGCGATTCGGCGCAGCAGGCGACTGGCGTGACGCACGTTAACCTTCGGTACCCCCGTCGAGAGACCTCGCCAGGTGGAAATCACCTGGCCCCCTAACATCAAACGCTATTCGTTTCTCGCGCTCTTTCGTCACCACCCGCCATCTTCCTGGCTCGTTCATTGTTTATAGACCTTTTCACTCAAGGCGTTCTGGGCACTGCCATAGTCCCTTATGGGCGGTGTTAGCGCACGTGACCCCCCGAGAAATGCACTGCCCGGGCTGTGACGCTGGCTTTCGTACTTACAGCCCACAAAGGCGAAAATCCTCCTCTCCGTAAGAAAAGGTCCATTGTCTCCGTTGCTACTGCTGAGCACACAGAGGGCGCATTAAACGTGACCTTCAAAAAAAAGAAGAAAACCTAGTCCTGAGACGACAAGGCGCTTTCCTTGTGCAACGACAAGAAATGACCATGCATGAGATGGGGGTGTGCAGCGCAAAAGAAATTAGCTTCTGGCCGTTTCCAAAGAAATTAGATTCGTTTTTCCCTCTGGGCTCTATCTATGACTCGCGAACGCGCATAGGCTACTTTAGAAATTCCCGACAGGTTTCTTTCTCTTTTTTTTTCTACGAAATTTGGAGGGTATATATGATGGGCCTTGGTGGTTTACATTGTATCTTTACTTCTTCTTCATCACCTTTTATTTTACACTTCATACTACGCAGATAAATAGACACGCGAAAGTCGCCTAGTGGGAGAAGGTAAATGCAAATAACTAACGATTGAATCATTTTTTATCTGAGGTTTTCCGCGGCAAAAACACGATATGATCATGAGAGGCGCCACAGTGGAGGGCTCCGGAAGTTTGGACCATCTGGTGATCTTTAATGTGCACTAACATTGCACATTACAAGGACCTTTATACCATTTCGCCTCCATCGAAATGAGACTTCTCCCGCCATGATTGGCACTATGATCATACTTACCTTAGTTGCTTTGTTGTTTAGTTGCTTAGTAGGTTATCTTAGATCACAGCAGCAGCAATAAAAAGTAATGATCAACAGACAAATAGATGACGCCGGATTAGTGTAATAACGCAACGCGTGCCTAAATATAAATATTAAAGTTATCGTAACTATTCTTTACGAAACACTTCTTAATTTATATAAAATAGAACCGTATTATTTCCTGGATTATGGGCCTTCATTGAGTTATCACTTTATTGCTACAGCCCACGACTACTCCGTAAAAATGAGGTCATGCGCTTTTTTTTTTCATTTTAAAAAAGTGGTAGGGCTGATTCGCTGCGAATAAACTAATCGTTATATTTGCCTCGGTGAGAGAGGGAAAACTAGGGAAGGTAGGGATGCTATTCAGACAGTGCTTGCTTTTAAGGACAGCTTCTATTGTATACGGACGCCGACATTCGACTGCATCTGACGCATTATTGCTACTCTGTCGAGCAGCGCTCGAGAAGCTTATATGGATCAAACTGTAGACGCACCATTTAAGCCAATTAGAGCCGAGAATATATAGAAGCCGCGCTCACAAGTGCTGCTATACTTTGTAGCTCTGTGACCACTATTACTAATGCTCTTTATTTAGTTCTACAATTACTTTCAAATGTACTTCGTAATGCGTAGCGCGTATATTGATTTGATTGATTTGTGGGGTTTAACGTCCCAAAACCACCATTTGATTATGAGAGACGCCGTAGTGGAGGGCTTCGGAGATTTTGACCACCTGGGGTTCTTTAACGTGCACCCAAATCTGCACAGGCCTACAGCATTTCCGCCTCCGTCGAAAATGCAGCCGCCACAGCCGGGATTTGATCCCTCGACGTGCGGGTCAGCAGCCGAGTACCTTAGCCACTAGACCACCGTGGCGGGGCCGTAGCGCGTATATGGAGCACAGTATACCTATCATTATTAATGTGCAGAGGGCTCAAAAGTTCCACGTAGAGCAAGTCTTCTTTTGTAACTGGTAACGAGGCTTTCACTGTCACTTGACTTGTGACTGTTCGACGTAGTATATAAGCAGTCGTCAGTATTGACAGTTCGCGTAGGGCGTGGGATCGCCAATAGCATTGTTATCAGGCACTGAATGTAAATCGCGAGGTTGTTAGGATTAAGGCAAGCAGTTCGGTGTTCCAAATTGACCCAGCCATTTTGCATGAAGATTCCTACAAAGAATAGTCCTGTCAAGGACCTGGTTCACTTTTTCAATAAGAAGAAAGTGTGAAATATGGTAGGCATTACAACGTACACTGAAAAGGAAGCACTCTTTACACACTCCTGTGCTCGAAACATTTCGAATACAACCACAGGCCGCTCAAATCACAGTTGGTGAACACACGCGAACACGTGCAGTATCATATGAAACGAGTGGAACTAAGTATAATGAGCTTTATTTGTAAATAAAATTAAAACATATAGAAAACATATATTCCATTTTAAACATAAGCGCTGGCTTAGAAAGTGATTACCACCAGAAAGTGCACGAACTAAAACCACGCATGCAGTTTCTGTACAAACATTGCGCATGGTAGCTTTAGCGGGATGCCATGGTACAACGAGGTCAACGAGCACCGGGGTTGCCGTTGGGTAGATTTGAAAAGCAGTTAGAACTCGAGCTAAAAGTAGTCGAACTAGACATGCGACTCAATTTCGTCACCAGATTTATAGCCAAGTATAACATGAATGGTAACGATAAGGATCTTCTATTGTTGAAGAATGAATAATATCAGCCTCCATATTAGGCACACAAAAATAAGATGGCGTCTTTTTCCCATTTGTTTGCCTTGAAGCCGCAGGATGCAAAAAAAATGAATAAAGAATAATAAGTTCAGTACATGTGCGTATGGTTTACGCAGAGAAGATCAAGTCGTTGCCAGATGCAGAGTAACCATTCCAGTCAACAAGTGAGCAGGACCATCAAACGTAGTTTTTTTCCTCGAAATCACCGAGCAAAATGGTTTAGTAAAATTATAATACCAGGCCAGCTTCAAATACTCGGGAACAATGCCTTTTGTCGGCATATAATGCGAAAAATGGCTACTGAATGCGTTAAAATGTAAGCTTGCAGTAGCCAGAGGGTGTGTCCACGGAGACAACAAGAAATTTCTGCTGTCAGGCGGGGTCGTAAAGATGCAAGTTTGGCGCAATGTAGCAACCAACGGCAGCCCTGATTGCGCACTGCGACGCGTACATGTCCAAATCTAATAGACTTGAACTTAACTCGTGCTATAGGTCATCCTTATTATAAATAAAGGATATGAGGACGGTGATGAACAGATCTTCCCTCCAGAACTTTGTCGTCAACCTACGCCTCCCCCCCCCCTCCTATTGAAAGATGGGAAAAGGTGGCATCCTGACCAGGCCTCCGTTGCGTTAAGCGCGTGCCGATGCACAATGTTCATGAAATTCATATGGGTTTCGCATCGAGGATTTTATTGGAGATCCCTGCGCTGGGCGCCTCCCGTGCGGAAAGACCGTAGCGAAAAGCGCGCATATATTTCAGCGCACGCGGATGACGTATTACGAAGAGAGATTCGTAAATTATGCTCCGCAATGTACGGTGTTACTAATGCAGGACCGCAAATTCCGTTTCGTTATTGAATCACTGAATTATGCACGTCCCGTTCTTCGAGTTTCGATGAGCAACCTCCTTGGCTGGCAACGCAGTATAGCGAACTGCGACTACGATCGATCGAACCTTAGCGCCTATTGGTTCTTCCTTCAACCTGCTTCGGAAACTTTACAAGTTTGCTATGTGAAGCGACGATTGCTCTTCAAGAAAACATAGTACACCTGAGCAGAATCATACTGCCAGGGAGGGATTATTCGCATATGCACTGAGAGAACGTCCCTGAAGGTTGCACCCGTCCAGAAGTATCAAAGAAATGCGTCACATATAGGTAATCATCCAGAGTTCGGTCTTCTTCTCTCAACAATGCGAGAACGGTGAAAAAAAAATATCATAACTTCTATCAGAGTCATTTCATATATTGCGACAGAGAATTAGCGCAAGGAAGCCGTGTGAATGGTCGTCACACATTTTCGAGGAGATTTGCTGGGTCACACCTTTTTGTCAATATGGTTGATCGGGCGAGTAGGTGATACATGATTGTTTAAAAAAAGAGCGCACTACTCAGACACGAACAGAAAGACAGGGACAAGCGCTTACTGCCAACTGAATGTTTATTCGGAAACCTATGAAATATATCCTGACAGATGAAACAGTGTCGTGGCACATACGATAAGACCAAATCACTGACCGAAATAACAATACCGATAAAACATCTGTGTATATAGAGCCCAACCTTACCTACGCCTATACATATACTGTGCCTTAGAGTGATTACTTGATTCTACGACATCTGCGACTGTCCAAAAACGCTAGCCTTTTATCGGACAGAGCTATTGATGGTTTGCTGACTAAAGTCAAATGTTCACGTGCTATGAATGCAGCTTCAATTACAATCCTTGTGCGCATATCTTTGTGTTTGTTAAGTACGACTGCGTTGTCAAACTGAACTTCATAGCCACATCTAGTGACATCTAGTGACATCTAGTGACAATCGAAACAACCCACGCAATCACAGCTTTTGAGACCCTCGCATGACACATTTGTACAATGAACGAGTAAAATTCATATTACAATTATTTGATTCAAAATGGGTGATATATAGCACAAATTCTGCCTTCGCTCGTAATATACAAGCGTGCCGTATATCACACGAAGCAGAGTGTCTGACAACCACAGCGGCTTGTAACCATTCATATTCCCAGCTCAGCTGTATGTTCTTACATCGTTCTGAGTGTGCGCTGAAGTTCTGTTGTTTTTAACGAAACAACAATTAAAATTCTTTAGCTGGTAATAACCTTCGGGTGCACCGGGTAGTGTTGTGCCCGGCGCCAGAGCTGACGAGGGAGCGGCGTTCCTTTTGATGTTCCTTTTGGTCGCCAAACGGGTTGGCGGCCTGTGTCCGCCATGTATTGTTCCCACCTGGCCGGGGGGGTGCGGCGTCTTGCCGCCACGGCACCGTGAGCAGTTCGGGAGACCACAAGTGCAGCTTCTTCTTTGGAAGATGACGGCGGCGGCGGCGGCCGGGAATCGTCCCGCTAATTAAACGAGTCGTTCGGCGACCATTTGAAGCTTGTTTACGGCGGCCTTTTCAATGGATGCAGTCATGGCCGGCGCCAGGGCTGGCGGGGGAGCGGCGCTCCTTTGGTCTTCAAACAAATAACCGAACGACCGGCTGCCTACGCCGGCCCTGTATTGTCCGTCCTAGCAGGAGGGTGAGACGTCCTGTCGCCACGACGGAGTGGGCCGTTCGGGGGACGACAGCAAATGCGACATCTTCCTGGGAACAAGAGGTCGCGGCGGCCCCCGCAAATCACCCCGCTCATTGAGCAAACAGTTCGGCGGACCCTTTGATGGATGCCGTCCTGAGCGTGGGACCTCTCGACCAGCGACACACACGACGAGGAAGAGCCCTGCTGGCACCACCTTTGAGTGCTGTGATCACGCTTCAATTTTGAACGTTCACGTGGACCGTGCGTGCTCGTCACCCTCGCGGGTAATGTGTGATCCGTGATTGGACGGTGCCCTCTGTACGCGGTCCCCGATCTAGGGATCTGGGGAGGACAGACCCTTTATAATGAGCCCCCACGGCTCATTCGGTGTGCTTTTTTGGAGAAGAGAACCAGGCAGAACAGAGCAGAACCGAGCAGAACCATGTAGAACCAAGCACCATGTAGCGCTATGTTAGGAGTCATGTAGAGGCCTGCCACGTTTGAGGGCTCACCGTGTAGGGAGTTCGCAATGTATATATTGTAAATAAACCCTCTTCAAGTCTCTCTTCCTCCTGCCTCGACAACTTCATCCCGGACCTCCGGTGTCTGGAAACTCGCGGTCGCAACAACTGGTTGGCAGCGGTGGGATACGAGTCTGCGACGGAGAGCGACATGTACCGGAGGCCAGCCGAAAGCCCTGGAACTCGGCGGGATCGAAGCAGCGTACCACCACCGCACGTAATGGGGTGAGTGCCTGGCTTTGTGCTTGAGATATATCGAGTCTTTTAGCCTAGATTCGTTAAAAGATAGATATAACCAACAACTGCCTGGCCACTGTGGTTGTTATCTCAGCACAAGGCAGCACTGGATGATTATCTGAGCAAGTACGCTAAAGCAGGAAAGCTTAGATGATTCAATAGGAACAAGTGGTAATGTTTCAAAATTTCTAAGGGTACGTTGCGGGTTAAATTTTAGGATGTTGTAAAAAGCAGGAGTGAAAATTAACAGAAAAAGTAGAGAGGGATGTTGGCCACGTAGTGCTACTTGGGTGCTTAAGCTTGTGGTCTCCGCTGTGAGATTTGCCAGGCTTCAATTTCTCTAGACCCAGAATTGAAACGCTGGTGGGTTTGTGTTTTGTCACAGCTGAGCCAAAGCAAAGTAGTCGCCATGGATCTTACGAGATTGACGAGAGAGAACCTGCTGAACCTGTGTTGGGATCTGGAGCTAGATTTTAATGATGATATGCCTGCTTCTAAACTCCGCGAAGTGATTCTCGAAAGCAATAGTGACAATGAGGAAATCGAGCACTTCGGGAATATGTACTTATTGGACCAGGAGGAGGAAGTAAAAAGGGCGCAAAGAAAGGAAAGATGGCGCCAGGAGGAATTGGAAGCTGAGCGCAGGCATGAAGAACATATGGAAGTACAAAGGGCGCAAAGAAAGGAAAGATGGCGCCAGGAGGAATTGGAAGCTGAGCGCAGGCATGAAGAACATATGAAAAGGATGCAGGAATTAGACGAAGAGATAGATAGGATTCGGCGTAGAGGGGTGGCATTGCAGCAGAGTGGTCAATCCGTAGATGTAGCGCACGAGCGGTGCAAGGTAGCGGCGGTGCCGTTTAAGGTTGAAGAGAAGGCTACAGGTCAGAAAGTTGTAGATGTAGCGCACGAACGGTGCGATGTAACGGCGGTGCCGTTTACAACTGAAGCGGAGGCTACATGTCTGATATCTGTAGATATAGCGGCGGTGCCGTTTGAGGCCGAAGAAAAGGCTAGTGCCTGTAAGGGAATGGAACAGGTTTTAACCCATTCTGAGAGAAAAGAGCTCGCGGTCGCAGCAGGGTGTGAGGGTTCCGTGGTGGTGGAAACGGAGTTAAGATTAACAGAGTGTTCCATCGAACCTTGCAGCCCTGTAGACTATGTTGATGAGCGTCAGAGGCGGACGAAAGGCTCCAGGTTTGGCACCAAGGAATGTGCCAAACGGAGAAAGCGTCCGAAAAACAGAAGCGCGGCAAGGCTCGCGATCAGCACGGCGCGTTTGACGAGGACCTTCGAACGGCGTGGCGGATTTGCGAGAAAAGGCCCGTTGTCTTCTCTGACTGGCTCGAATCGCATGCGTCTAAGCGGCCGGAGAGTGAGGAAAAGAAAAGCGCAATCTACGCGGCCGCGGTCTAGCGATGAACTGATAAGTGATCATCAGGACTGGGCGCGCGAGACGGCGGAGGAGCATATCGGTGATGAAGAACGTCAGAGTAGGACGAAAGGCTCCCAGGTCCGCGCCAAGAAGCGTGCACAGGGGAGAAAGCGTCCGAAGGGCAACAGTAAGGCAAAGCTCGCGATGAGCACAACGCGTTCGAGTAAGGTTTTCAAACGGCGGAGTGACATCGCGAGAAAAGTGCCGTTGTCTTCTCTGACGGGTCTGTATCGTATGCGTCCGAACCGCCGGAAAAGAAAAGCGCATCGTACGCGGCAGTGTTGGAAGGATGAATTGCTAGGCAATCATTCAGACAGTGCGCGCGGGAAAGCTAACAAGCAAGTGGGTGCTGACGAGCATCAGAGGTTGGCGAAAGGCTCCGTAGACGGCACGAAGAAGCGTGACAAACGGAGAAAGCGCCGTAAAGACGAGGCAAAAATCGCGACGCGTTTGAGGAATGTAGTCAAATGGCGGAGCGAAATTTCAAGAAAGTTGCCGTATCGCAAGCGTCCGAGCGGCCAGAGAACAAAGAAAAGAGAAGCGCATTGTGTGCGTAAGTGGCCGAAGGGCAAGAGACCCTTCCGTTGTTCTCGCGGTGCATTGGACGGGGTGCGGGGCAAAAGAGTCGGTGGTTTTCGAGGGGCAGGAAGCGACAGCAAGTCGGCTTCGAGGAACGTCGCGGGGTTCGGTAGCAGGGCGATTGACGCGTGTTGTAGACCCCGCTTCTCGAGAAAATCGTTCCGGGCGCGACCACCGCGAGTTCGACTCAGAGTTGTTGCGAACAGCTGTTAGCCTCTCGGAAAACGTCGACTCGGGACTGTTGAAAGGAACATTTTGTTTGTTTTGTGATTTTGTAAATAACTCGTTTGTACTTTGTTTTCGTTAGCGCTCTATCATTTTGGTAGCCTATATGCGTTGTATAGATCTATTGGAAGGATAGTGACACGCATTAGAGCGTACAGAATTAGGCGTTTGTCATCGGCACCGGAGTTGGTTTGTATGCGTCCGAGCCGCCGGACAAACGAAAAAAAAAAAAAACACGTTGGGTAGAAAGGCAGACCCTTTCGTCGCTCTATCGACGGCATGTTTGATGGACTGCGGGAGTGCGAGGTACTCAGCGAGAGTAAGAACGCAGGTTGTCAGCGCAGAGCTTTGCGGGGGTCGGAGGCGAAGCGAATGGGTTTTGCCATTGTTCCATTCCCGTTCGCCTAGAAAGACCCACAGGACGCGACGCCGCGCGTTCGTCTCAAAATTAAGTGACAGCGGTAAGCGTTTCGGAAGGCTCTCCCGCGGATTTGTATTTTTTAGTTTTGAATATCTGTTTTGACTGTTTAGGTCAGTTTTCCTTTTGGAATGTGTTCTGTACTTCTGCTACTAGATAGCGTTTACGTAGCAGGTACCATGCTGTTTATTTTTTTAAGCTTTGTATGTATTGGTTTTAAAGGTAACCGTTTTGCGGCAGTATAACGACACGTTAGGGGCGTTTGTCAAGTAGGACCGACGTTAGAGACGAATTTTGAGTGAGCGCACGGACGCAAGGATATTCTTGCGAGGTTTTCAGGATTCATGCGAAAGTTTTTTTGTTGTTATTTTTTGTTTTGTTCGCATGTCTCCGGTGTTGAAGTAAGGAAAGGTATTCGTGGGTTTACGTGTACGTTTTAGTTCATGAGCTTGAGTGTAGAGTGGTAACCTCACGAGAGTTAATGAGTGGTTCATCCATGCAGGAGCACTATAGCGTGTGATGGCAGACGTGTAATGAGGATGTCCTGATGTAGGTACAGCACGACAGTTATGCTTTCGTCTTCTCAAAAGGAATTGACGACTGGCTTTGGCGGCACTAAATTTCGGGAACTAAAAGATAGCGTGAAGTAAAATGCTTTATTTTATGAGTATGATACCTGGTGGGTTACGGCGGATTACTCACGCAAGCACTCGGGTATGCCACGGTGAGCGCATCACTTGACAGTTAGTTTTCTTGAAAGCCGTTTGATGGAAAGATTATTATCGGATCGGGATTAGGAGTTTTGGTGAAACCTCAGAGAAACGTCCCGATTGCTGCTTTGTGTTTGGTAATACTGCTTAAGTAAGGTTGCTTTTGGATAATTTGTCGGACTCGACGTGTCTCAGTGCGGGCAGGGTGCTCTCCCGTGCCTGTGGTGGTGTGTATGAATGCTTTTCCCAGAGGGGAGCCACAGGGAACGAGAGGGAAAGAGTCCTTGGCTGAGCGTCATCAGCAGTGGCCTGGAAGACAGCACTACACAGCGACACTTCGGGCAACCTGTGCAGCTGGTCACCCTCAGGTCGCTTCTCCCGCTGGCGGACGCGCTGTTGTGCCCGGCGCCAGAGCTGACGAGGGAGCGGCGTTCCTTTTGATGTTCCTTTTGGTCGCCAAACGGGTTGGCGGCCTGTGTCCGCCATGTATTGTTCCCACCTGGCCGGGGGGTGCGGCGTCTTGCCGCCACGGCACCGTGAGCAGTTCGGGAGACCACAAGTGCAGCTTCTTCTTTGGAAGATGACGGCGGCGGCGGCGGCCGGGAATCGTCCCGCTAATTAAACGAGTCGTTCGGCGACCATTTGAAGCTTGTTTACGGCGGCCTTTTCAATGGATGCAGTCATGGCCGGCGCCAGGGCTGGCGGGGGAGCGGCGCTCCTTTGGTCTTCAAACAAATAACCGAACGACCGGCTGCCTACGCCGGCCCTGTATTGTCCGTCCTAGCAGGAGGGTGAGACGTCCTGTCGCCACGACGGAGTGGGCCGTTCGGGGGACGACAGCAAATGCGACATCTTCCTGGGAACAAGAGGTCGCGGCGGCCCCCGCAAATCACCCCGCTCATTGAGCAAACAGTTCGGCGGACCCTTTGATGGATGCCGTCCTGAGCGTGGGACCTCTCGACCAGCGACACACACGACGAGGAAGAGCCCTGCTGGCACCACCTTTGAGTGCTGTGATCACGCTTCAATTTTGAACGTTCACGTGGACCGTGCGTGCTCGTCACCCTCGCGGGTAATGTGTGATCCGTGATTGGACGGTGCCCTCTGTACGCGGTCCCCGATCTAGGGATCTGGGGAGGACAGACCCTTTATAATGAGCCCCCACGGCTCATTCGGTGTGCTTTTTTGGAGAAGAGAACCAGGCAGAACAGAGCAGAACCGAGCAGAACCATGTAGAACCAAGCACCATGTAGCGCTATGTTAGGAGTCATGTAGAGGCCTGCCACGTTTGAGGGCTCACCGTGTAGGGAGTTCGCAATGTATATATTGTAAATAAACCCTCTTCAAGTCTCTCTTCCTCCTGCCTCGACAACTTCATCCCGGACCTCCGGTGTCTGGAAACTCGCGGTCGCAACAGTAGCCTCTACATAGCGAATAGTTGCCCATTTTTCTCTTGTAAATCAATAAATAATCACGCGGGCAGCTCAAGGATCACACCAAAGTGCCAATCAATCAGGAACCGGTGGCGTTGACGGTCTTACGATGCTCGTCAACCATGCGGCGCTGACGACTTTACAGAAGGCACGAATTATAATGGATGAGCAATGGACGGCAGCTGGCTTCGCTCACACAAGAGCCGCGTCTGGCGCTTATCTGATGGCTGTGAGCACGCAAAGGCCACAAATTGTACCGGAACAATGAGCAACACAGCCCCTGTATTTACATATTCTCTGTTTTGCTTTTCTTTCCTCGAGGCGCAATTTACGAGTGGCGCAGTGCATAAACATAGCATGTCAAATTTGTCCTGATCGCTACGGTACGTACGCGAACATTGCATAAGACGAAAAAAAAAATTCATGATCGCATTCAGCATGAACGTTTGATCTACGATTTATTTATGTATTCACTGATTGAAAAAGTGTCCGGTCGCATATTTAGTTTACCTTTGTAGCAGTATACGCATCATCTGTGAAGCAGCTTTTCTTCGAATTATATCCTCACTCGTGCCATACTCGATGTTTTTAGATAGTGATCTGGAATACCTTCAGTCCTTGCAAGCCCCCAATATGAAAAAAAAAAACATGGTTGATCCCTCCATCATAGGCATCAGTAAAATACGAAAGTAAAACGTCTGCTAAAAGAAGTAGTGTAATGTTTACTGTACCTTGATATAAGGGAGAATATATATAGAACCTTTTAGCGTGGATGCATACACGTTAACGCTTAATCATACATCTCCATCCCGATGGCTAACATCCACCAATAATAATTATAAGAACCTGTCTGGTCCAAGGAGGATTAAAGAAAAATTACTGGAGTGGAAGCTGCTGCATTGCCTAGCCAGCAGAAGTGAAGCCAGCTTTTGCCTTTGCCAAGATGGCGGAAACATGCTCTTTTCTGATAGTGCCCACTTGAAGATCAAGTGGCTTTGATATGTTATGTAAATGCTGCGTTAGTTCTATATTAAAAGATAGTTGTTCCCGACGAAAATAACATACAGAAACGAGTATGGATGACTGAATCTTCAAAGAACTTTGCCTCCCATTAGAGGCTCACTAAAGAAAACTAGTAACTCTAAGACGCACTTGGAGCACTATGTGACCCGAAAAAGTTCCCACAGTAAACTTGTTGGGCGTGCGAGGTTAACGCCCGTTTTAATGCCCCTAGATTGCCGCTACAGCCGCCATCTTGCCAGAAGAACGGCTTCACTTCTGCGCAGCCATTTCCACTCCAGCAATTTTTTTAAATCCTCCTTGGTCTGGTCACAGATGCACGTGGTAGCTGTAATAGTTAATTGTGAGAGTGGAACCAGAGCAAGCGGTTGTGACAGTCAATATAGCATGACTGATAGAATGCCGAACTTGGGCTAAGGTCAACTACTTGCAGCAAGTTATTGACTACCACTGTCCAGCCAGAGGGAAACGCGACGCGCATTCTGTCTTCCCTTTGCCCGACGGCAATTACTCGTGAGGTGAACGCGAAGTTAAAGCCAAGGATGATTAAGAAAAAAAAACCCTTGGTTAAAGCCAAGCCAGAGCTACTACTATAGAGCTATCGTTCTGGTATGGACGGATGCTATGACCAACGCCGACGCTTGGGATAATGTCGCCACCTGGGGTTGCGTTAAGGCAATGACTGAACTGCGCTTCTCTTCTTATAAACACGCCAAACGCTTAGAAACGACCCATTGAAAGAATTAATCGCAGATGCCACAGTGATTATGCATTACTGCGTTTTACCAAGAACGCTGTGAGAGGACAGTGCTGGATATTAAAGTCATATTGTTTAAGGTCGTCAAAGCATTTGACAGTGGCGCAGGGGATAGTGTGTCCAGCATTTGTTGTCGCTTATACCGCGAGGTCATGGCGTGGACTCCCGTTCACGGAATTTTTGTATTCTGATTGTGCATACTTTTTCGACGTCATTTCTATGCCGGAAATACGAATGAAGTCAGTGTACCCCGGCATAAAACACTTTCGTGTAAAAAAAAGAGAGAAAGAGAGAGAGAGAGAGAGAGAGAGAGAGGTGGCGATGGCATCATGAAAAGGCTGTCAGATATTTCAATAGCAACGCTAACGAGAAATTTGAGGAATTCTTAAAATAGGAGTGATAGGTGAAGCGTCCTGCGCAAACATACATTTAAAAAGAAAACAACGTGCTGTCAAAGCAGACACACAACCCTCAATCTTGTAAGAAGTCCGAGTATACAGTGAAAGTATGCAAACCACTACAGAGTTGCGCGCAATTATCCTTCGATTCGTAACCGATCAATAGTGTAATTGTTGACTGTGTTCGATTAGTTGTTTGGCTGACAGTGCACCTCCTTATTTAGTGCATTCTTGTATACCGACTTCTACTGTGATGTCTGTGTGCGCTGTCGGTAATGAAACGAACAAATTAAAGATATAAACAAAGTTACCGCTGATTCTTCATTTCGAAGTGAAGATGGACAGAACTATTCATCACACTCTTCGAAAGTAGACTTGTGTGAGCACGCAACAGCTCCTTCAATAGACACAGCGTGGCAATTATACGGCGTGCATACATCAGCACTCAACTATCGCAGCCTGCCTGGTGACTTGTTTGTCCTTTCTTTTTCATTATCTTCGCAATCAAACAATTGGCGTACGACATTCACGACGCTGAGATTCACACGTCTACACTCGGACTCATAATAAGCAGGTTAGGCAGGGTTCATTCAGCATTGCATGCGACGCGTTCTCGGTGCTCGTGCCCGTGTTCGAGCCCCGCGGCGGGGTCATCGCCGCCCTGGAGGGCGCCTGTCTGACGCCTCCAGCGCCGGCGGGGAGGCGTCATCGACCACATGGCGTCCGGCTGGCGCCGGACCCGCGCACGAGAGCAGCAACAGGCACACGTTGCTGATGGCGTGCATCATGCACACGCCTGTGCGCGTAGGATGAGCGCCCGCTTGCCAGCCGACCGGCGTTGGCGACGTGGAGGCCTCCTGTCAACGGCGGCGTTCGCGCAAGTGAAGTAGCGCGAGCGGAAGGGCCGTCAGGAGATGTCGCTTCCGCTTTCGTTCGGAAGCGCTCGGCGCCATCGACGCGTCGTGGCCACGCTCGCCTGTGCCTTCCCACCCTTCGAGGCATTCGATGTCGAGAAAAAAAGGGCAAAACAAAAAAAGCGAACAGAGCACTTAGCGAAGTACTTTGAGCCATTCACTTGATGGCGAGCCTGATAATCGAGCGTAAATGTTCGCGCGACAACTCTTTTTCGAAGAGGAGAAAAAATAGGCAACGGCACCGCGTTTACGCCATCCAGCTATCCTTCTACAGCTTGATGCGACGCAACTGTCCAAACAGGTTCTCTGAAGTGGAAAGGCTGAAGTTAAACTTGACGTGCATATACAGGAAAATTCCATGACAGTGCATGGTCTTATAAAAGGAGTGAAGAGAGCAAAGAGGTGTTTTTTTTTTTCATATTGTTGTTCAGAAGCCTAATTTTGAAACTTGATTTTCCTAATATCAGTCATATTGATCACTAGAATATCATTTAATATGTCGATTCCTAGAAATCTGTGCGTCTTGTCGCGCAAACATACCTGCTGCATCGAAATTCGAGCATCAACCTCACCGTTGGAAAGACAATACCGCTGCAACATGAAGGCGTTCGAAAAGAACGAAACCAAGAAAACCAAAGAAAGACATAGATAATATTTCCCTCAAGACAATAAATGATATTTTTGTTTGATAACAGACCGATGAAGAAACGCTAACAGCAGGCTCTTGTTGTCAACATGACGGTTGACCAAGCATTTTTGCTCACAGCAAGAAAACGCCTCTCTTTTCATCGCCCATTGCTGTGCCATACCCGCAATACATTTTCTTCAAAATCGTCATTGGGCGCCATGTTAGGACAATATATAAATTCCTGCCTTCTCTACATCTACGCATTGCTTGCGTACTTCGAATGATTTCACAAAGATAACTTGTAACATATGCAGCGGCTTCCCTTGAGTGTCAATTAGAATATTGTACACTTCATGGATGCCGGCAAATTACATAGTCGTGGGCTGTTTAAATGGTCTTTCGCAAAATTACTGAAAGAATTAAGGTCTCTCGTGGAGTTTTCATAAATTTTAACGCATTTATTAGCCTCAGCTATGTGCCCTACAAAAATCCCGAAAGCATAATATAGAACAATTTGCTACGGCAAATTTCCATAGAAAATAATGAATTCTCAATAGGCATTCATAGATCTTCCAGCTTAGTATTAAAAGGCATTGTGGCTGAAGCAAGAAAACAAAATTGCTTTATTTACACAATACGTATTGCGTCCTTTTTTTATTTATCTATCCGGCGTAGATAACATCAATTCAAAACTGTTAAATAATACTAAACATGTCATCGCGGTTTTCCCGTGTTTGCTGTTCACCAGGTCACTTTCGGCCGGTGAAATGCCATACGGGATGGTTGTTCCCAAACACAGAGCAGATTAAAGGAATTACTCGCTTAATCAATTTCATTAGCGAGTGCGCCTTGTAAGCTCTATGTTATTTATATCTCAGGTTTTACTTCCCAAAACTACGATATGCATATCAGAGACGCAGTATTGGAGGGCTCCGAAAAATTTGACAATTCGGTGTTCTTTCACGTGAACTGACATCGCATAGCCCACGGGCACCTACCATTTGGCCTCCATCGAAATACAACCGAAGCAACCGGTATCGAACCCACGTCCTTCCGGTCAACAGCCGAGCACCTTGAACGATACAGAACCACTGCGAACCTTGCCCTATAAGCTTATGAAACACGTCATATACACGGAACTCCTGAAGTTTTTTGACGAAAATCCAAACAAGTACTTTCCTTCTTCACAGCACAGGTATCGGAAAGGTTTTTTTTCTGCAAAACACAGCTGGTAATTTTTCTTCCGTGATCTTCACCCCAACTTGAATTGTTTACCCCCCAAACAGACGCGTTATTCCTATAATTCGTGAAAACGTTCTACGAGGTGCCACACTATCGTCTATTACTAAAAAATTCTCTTGCAAATTTTAACCACGTCATTTTGCGATGGATCGAAGCATTCCTGACAAAGATATCTTAATTCGTTACAGCAAACAACCGTGAATCTAACCCCTGCGAGTGACTTTCAGCATACCGCAAGGATCTGTCCTTTAATATTTACTCTTCCTAATATAGCAATGACCTACCTGTGCACATGCTCTGCAACGTTAGTTCGTTCGCAGACGATTGGGTCATTTTTTTCAACAATTATTTACTCACCGACTCAAGACTTCCTTCAGGAAAACAATAATTGTCTATAATAATGGTGCGTCTGTTAGTTAATGAATCCTAATCATAATAAATGCTAACTAATAGTACTTTCTCGTCGACGGGATTTATTTCATTACCAATACACAATGAAGCACATTCCCGGGTGTGTTGCGCCGTGTTTCAAGTACCCAAGTGCTACTTCATCGAACAGCCCCACCATGGTGGTGTAGTAACGAAGGCACTCGGCTGCTGACCCGCAGGTCGCGGAATCAAATCCAGGCTGTGGCGGCTGCATTTTCGATGGAGGCGAAAATGCTGTAGGCCTGTGTCCACAGGTTTGGGTGCACGTTAATGAACCCAGGGGTAGTCACAATTTCCGGAGGCCTCCACTACGGCGTCTGTCATAATCATATGGTGGCTTTGGGACGTTCAACCCCACATATCAATCAAGTGTTTTCATCGCAATCGTAAACGCTGAACAATGCACTGTCTCTCACGCTGACACGGAAACGATAGGCGCTTGGACGTGGTCATGCCGATATTGATTCCTCTGTAGTAGACAACACGTGAATGAATGTTTACGGGATGATTCTGCCCTATTAACCAAGTACACGGCGTAATGTTGCACCAGGGTTAGTCGCGTCGCAGGCCTATCTGAAACATAAGAAATGAAATGGTGCCTTGATTTGTATTTTTTTTTCAAGGTACGACGTTGCTTGTTTGCTAGGCGCTCAATGACATTGCCGGGGAGCCGGCTTCTAAACTGAATGAAACCGAGAGAAGAATTGTTCTATTCAGATAAAGAATGCTCGTACCTACAGGTCTTCTTTTTTGTTTAGCAACATTGAGCAGATGTAATGCTGCGCTCGTCGTCGCTGCCATAAAGAATGCAGCGCTTTTATGTCTTGATCACCAGTGAGACAAATCATCGAAATGGAGGATATAAATTACAATACTTTATAGCAATACTGTTGCTTTCTTTTTGAGATCTGTTTTGCTCTCCTTCAATGGCTCGCATAATGCTGTGCCCCGGCTATTAGAACACCGCAAGATATGACAAGTAATGAAGTCAATCGAAGTGTACACTAATCGCTGCAAAATATACCCGAATTAGAACACTTCCCATTTCAAAGGCCCCGAGTTTCTCTTTCGCAACTAAAGTTTTTCGTGAGCTAGACCCTCTCGCTTCTAGCTTAATCATAGAATGCATCTCTGTTCGTTGCAGTATATAGCACGTCGAATACTTCAAGGTAACTCCAATTTCATGATCGACACTGCCTCAGCTGCATGCTAACTACCACGCATCGGACATGCACAGAGCATCAGCAGGCTCTGTTTTTATGGCGGCTCTACAATACAGCGAGGACAAACCTAGAACAACAGTTGACGAGCTATTTGGTTCTAAAAATGAAGACCGCAGAGTAGGAAAAATAAAGGATACAGGAAAAGCAGTTTCGTTTAGTAGCGTCGGCTCGAGGTGCCTATATTGAGTCCTTGCGTTGTTAGGCATTCCTACGCTGCTTTCTTAAAGGAATACTAAAGACAAATATTAAGTCGACGTTGATTGTTGAAATAGTTCAAAGCATCATCGTGCTACACTTGCGTGCCAAGTAAATGCTTATTCTGAAATAAAATCACGTTTTACTGGTTCGCACGGCCTGAGCGCACTTCAAATCACCCGCCTGAATGGGGCCATCTGTCGTAGCAGTTGCATCGCCCAACGTTGCGTGCATTTCCTGCTTGGCAGCCGACACTGGTAGCAGCAAAGCGAAAGTAGCATGAGCCATAGCAGCAACAACCACCATCAAAGCTTGCTGAGGTGGATGCCATTGGCGAAGCCGACAAAGAGACAACGGTTCACACGTTAGCGCAGAGGCACGGCACTCAGACACTTCGAGCGTAGGGGTTCGTTTTGTGGCATCCATTGGAAAGTCACGAAGGTTTTTTTGCTGCAGTTCAAACACCCTACCTAGCCCCGCCGCGGTGGTCTAGTGGCTAAGGTACTCGGCTGCTGACCCGCAGGTCGCGGGTTCTAATCCCGGCTCAGATTTGGGTGCACGTTAAAGAAGCCCAGGTGGTCGAAATTTTCGGAGCCCTCCACTACGGCGTTTCTCATAATCATATGGTGGTTTTGGGACGTTCAACCCCACTTATAAATCAATGAAACACCCTACCTAGATATTCGGACATCCAGCACATTCTTGCGCACACGGCATTTTGTCGAACTTTCCATCAGGGTGACTTTCGCGAGCGTGAAAAGCATACGCAGCAGTATATAAGCGATACCAGAACTACCATCGAGACGAGGTCGCGTAAGCGAAGCGCAGTTAGGGGAAAGCGGAACTGTTGAATCCCTCGCACCGTTCGCCACAGTAACGCCAAGCCGTTATTTATTCCTTGAATGGAACAGAAACGCACAATAAACATTTTGTTACCTGTTGTGATGCACGGAAGGTTCTGTTTTTATGGCGACCGGCTTGATTACTAGTGATTAATTGTACTTAGAACTCTTGACGTCTTCGAGATCAACCCAAAGCATCGCACTCATGGTGAATATGGTGCAGTACATTTGCTTTTATTTCTCGACTAGTAGAGCACTGATTTTGATAATAGTGACGTGTTAGAGGTTGTCAAACATTGCTCTCTCACTCTGACGTAAACTTTTATTTGCCTTAGTGTCCATTGAATGAAGCAGTCCTAAAAACTCGTCTTGTGTATTGTGAATCCCGCTCTGCTCCATGACTTTCCCTGTCAGATTGACGATTACCTGAAGTCGTCTTCTACCTTCTGATGGGTGTATTTCGTCACCCGCTATATGCAGATGTCATTATCCTTTCTATAAACAAAAAAATTATTGACAGTGAATAACTGCACTCCTTAGTGAAGAGAGAGAAAGGAAACGAGAGAGGCAGCAGTAGCAGCTAGTGCAGAACAGGCTAAAAATACATGCATATATGAGGATTGTGGCCTGTTGAAACCCCCTTTAATGCTACACGCCGACTTGTTACGAACTAATTTCGACCGTCTGGAACGTCAACTAATGCTGTTGGAAATGAGAAAGCCTATAGAGCAGGCATGCAGAGTATATACAGGCGTATACATACGAAGGCCACGTGCTAAAAGTCATACTTCTTTTTTTTTTGAAGCTATAGGAATTTGCAGATGCTTAACTAAAGTTTTGCTACACCGGCCCATGTGCTGGTCGTAAAAAGAGGTTATTCATGCGTCGTCAAGCATAACTGAGCTGAAAGCTCGTGGTTATCTTATTACAAAGTGATAGTGTTTCCAAATATCCACATCAAGAATATTCCCACAAGAAACGACTGAACCACAAAGGAAAACAAAAGAAAACTGCTGTGTACTAATCATGGTGTCTTATGCGTGCTCTTCGCTTTAACGCAAGGGGATTTATTATTTTGCTGCTTCCTGCAGTGGAATGGCCTACTTCCATACCATTCTGCAATTTCGACATTCGACGTTGGTGTTTTTTTTTTCCACTCTCCTAAGCGGCATAAAAGTATTAATACTTCCCTGTTGAACGGAAGCTCGCTGAAAAGTTAAAAAGCCCAGGGGCGATATACCGGCGGTCAGAGCAAATGTAGCTCGCAACCGCTTCAAGGCTATAAAGTTATCAGACCACATTCACTCCACTAGACCAGAAGCGAATGTCATCTCGAGGAAACGTTAACTGCAAAAAAAAAAAGTGCGGTGATGAAGCGAGACCAAAAAGAAAAGAAAAAAGAAGGTCACGTTCCTAGCGGCTAAGAGTGCAGTAAAGCAAGCAAAAAATAAAACGAGTCCTGGAGGCAGGCGCCGTGCCCCAGCCAGCCTCTACGGGGTAGTTGGCAGTGCCAAGAAAGAGCCCGCAAACGCGTCCACCCACTATCGATCGCACGAAGATCGGAAGCAGGCACTCTCATCTCTTCGCCCAGCCAGCGACGCGCGGGCGCTTGGCACTGCGGCCGCCACCGGGCAAAGGGGCAAAAAGGGAGGGGGGGGGGGGGATCTGACTCATGCCGCGACCCCAGGCGCTCGCATGCGTGGCCCCGCCTCCCGTGTATCTATAGTCGGTACCCACGAAGGGTTCCGTACAACGCCATGGACGTGGTAGACGTGATGCGCTCCCGCATGACAACGGGAGCGCTTGGCCAGCTTGGCACGCACATCGACGTCATTCCGTAATGCCGAATGATTTTTTTTTCCCGCGCGTACTTTACCCCGTACTGCATGAATCACACATGTAGCGGTCCACAGCTGCTACCTCGCGTTAGCTACCAGCCATGCCCATGCTAGAAATATAATGCAAGGACCTATAAGTACGTTGGAAGATTATGTTCGGTATCATTAACGGTGTCTGTCCCTACATAGTTTCGCAAAAAAAAAAAACTCCGGCGGAAGCGTCCCACTAGGGGCTCTATAGAAATTTTATTCAGGCTGTAGAACCTTTCCACTTTCTGTTGGCTCGAAGAAAATTAGCATAACAGTGGAACCGCCATCCGACATGTGCAGCAGTTTGAAGGATAATGATATTGCAGCTAAGGACCCCGTGAAATAACTTACTGCGCGGCTTAATGGCGGCAAGAGTTTATGCGTGCGCACAATCATGGATAAATGGGCAGTTTAAACTTTTTGAGCGATATATGGGGCTGCTCGGCTCTAATGTAGCCTCAATATTTATGTACATGATCATTAAACGATGACCAAGAACTAGAAACTGCGCAAGGTTAAGAGAGAAAATAAAGCACAATATGGTGCGCAGTAGACCACTCCTAAAAAATATCACCGCGGTGATCGCCAAGAGCTGTCTCTAAAGGCTATGACTGCAGAGAGCAGAGTAGCATTAGAACGATTCATTTTCTTTCTACTCTTTCTTTTTTCGAAATTTTTTCGTACGCTTTCAAACGCAATAAACATTCAGTGACGAAGGTCACTGCATAGAGGAAAACAAGTTGCACAACCTTTGAAGTGTTCATCCGTTTCAGCTGCTTCCTGCGCTTATATATGGAGTAACTGGGAAATTACGTACCATGACATCATCCGCCATCTTTATTCTTTAGCTTTTGCAGTATTTTTGGGGATTAGATGTGAAATAAGAAGATGTGACTGCCAGCTTCGAAACTTGTCTCGTGCACAGCAAACTCATTTGCACGCAATCTATCTTGGAGTCGGTGATGCACGGAACTGTTTCGGCGCGTTATGCCCACACATCTTGTATTTCCAGGCACGCTTGATCTACCTCACAATGTCAATGCCCGGTAGTTACACTGTGAAGCGATCATTTTCGAGCGCTGTAATGACAAGCGAGGGAGCACGGAAAGATAATTAAGAGGGCGCTGAGAAATGGCACTCACTCTCTTGAAACTACCATCGATCTCGGAAACAAAATCATCGCAGAAATGGTGAAGAAGAGGCGAATGCTTGCCATTTTCTTTCGGGGGGGAGTGCGAACGCATCGCGGGGCATGATGGCAGGGAGACTGTGAACGTGCACCTACGAGTTAGGAAGATCTTTCCCAGCCATGCCATTCTTCCCGCACGCTCTGTTTCGGCGTGATGAATGAAAACACTCGAAAGAACATGGCGAGTTGGAAGAGCATATTCCCAGGGATCCCCACTACTGGGCGGGCGCACAAGAGCCATTGTGTTGGGCAGTTATGTGTCACATCAAACGAACGTGTGGGCGCTCTTTTTATGCGAAAAGCTAGCGCAAGCAACTGCTCAGACGAAATGGTAAGGAGAACTTGTATACGTTCAGAAAAACTATATAATTTTGTTCATTTCGGTGGACCGAATCCATGGCTACAAAAGATCTGTTAGTATAAGTAGATGCACATTTGATAATGCGCAAGACGAGTCCGCCTCGGTGAATCAATGGCTCGGCTGCTGACCCGAAGGTCAATCAATTAATCAATCAATCAATCAATCAAAATGTTTGTTTGTTGCAAAATATATAAACGCATTGGGGTTAGTATATACAAAAGGAGGTCCCATAGCACAAGGTTAAAAGGGGACCGCCTCTCTCCTTTCAGCCTTGTCGTGCATGGGTCAGATCCCGGCCGCGGCGGTCGCATTTCAATGTAGGCGAAATGGTAAAGTACCATGTACTGTGCGATATCAGCGCACATTAAATAGCACCAGATGGCCCAAATTTACGAAGCTCTTCACTACGGTGCCTCTCATAATCATATCGTGGTTTTGGCACGTAAAACCTCGCATATTAATATTATACAGCAAGACAAATGAGCAGGACACCCCTCATGTTGTCCACAAACCGTTGGCAGGGTACCCCGCCCCAGTGGAATAGTGGCTAAGATACTCGGCTGCTGACCCGCAATTCACGGGATCGAATCCCAGCTGCGGCGGCTGCATTTACGACGGAGACGAAAATTCTCTTTAGGCCCATGTGTTCAGATTTGGGTGCCCGGTAAAGAACCCTAGGTGGTCGATTACGGCGTCTCTCACAATCTTATGGTGGTGTTGAGACGTTAACCCCCACATATCAATCAAATTGTTGGCAGGGTTGTTGAAAAGAGTGATTAGGTGCGCCAGAATTCAGGGTGGTACACAAACTGCGAGTGTCATATGTGCTTCCCCGGCAGAATGAATACCAATGTCCACTCCTGCACACATTCACTCTTTTTAGTGGGTTTCAGCTCTGTGTACCGAGAACCGTGTTATATAACTAGCTCTCTTTTTTCTTTTGAACATATTTAGAAGTGCACTTTTGAACATATTCAGAAGAACATACGACTCCTACCTCGAGCCAGTACGGCGGCTGCAAAAACGAGCATACCAAACCACTGTTTTCTAGGGTTAGCATCTTACCATTTGATTTTGTGTGGGAACTAAGATCAGCCACATGTATTAACAGTATCGTTAGAAACAATGAACTATTTTCTATTTCATTGCTGTGTATACCCTGCCGCCTAGCGAGGAACCAAACTTTTAACAACTTAAATAGACCTCCCACAAAAAACGCCTATATCAAACGACTACTATACGATATACGGGAGTGAAAATATGGAACGGCATACCGCATTATATAAAGATACCCAGAACCTGTCCTGTTCACTGAAAAAAATGCTACTTTGAAGTAATTTTCTCTGCTTCAGTTCGCTGTTAGTTCAGGTTGTAATTTTTTGACATGTATATATATTGTCATTTATGTGTCTTCTTTGCTAGCTGTTGCAATACCCCTGTTTCATTTATTAAGCTATATATGGTAACTATTATTGTTACTCGGAACTACAAGATTCACTCTGCAGTTCTGTACGCCCCTAATGACCAAAACATTGTGTAAACTATAAGTTATGTACTTAACTTTTTATCTATTTTCTATTTGACGTTCAAGTGACTGTTGTTTAGAGATAAACATCATTGCTTGTATGATGATATCAAATTTGAGTTGTTCACTTCGGAACTATTACAGCTTTTATTATGTTCACTTCCAATTGGACCCGCACTAGCCTTTGTCCGTGGGTCCATACAGTTCGTGCGTATTTTGTTTAAGATATGTGTGAAAAAAAGAACATTCATTTATTCATCCAAAAAGTGCACTCAAGCGGTGATCAGAAGCTTCATGATTCTCGATCGAAATAAAAATCATGGTTTCTTGCCTTGCAGGACTGATGTCTGTCAACAACACGCGCTCGTTTTCTTTTTTCGCACGCCTTTTTTCTTTGCCGGTGACGAGGCAAAATAAGGAAATGTAAGCTACCGCGCATAAATGAAAAAGCACGTGTTCCTAAATTAATTGCATATGGAGCAACGGCTTTTGTATATTTTTATTTATGAGCTAGCATTTGGCGGCGTGTTTTTCAAGGAGCTCGGTAAGAAATAAATACACATACAAAGGAAGTAATGGTTCAAGTTAAGAGTTCTAGTGGAAACATATGATGTCGGTGCATAAGCTTATTCAAGAGCAAATAATTAATGAAAAAAGTCGTAGTTTCACCGCAATGGCGAAGTAATGAATGTGATCGATAGCAACAGTTTTGAAAGTCATACGATAAACATCGCCCGCCACGGTGGTCGAGTGGTTATGATGATTGACTGCTGACTAGCAGGTCAGGGGTTCGAATTCGTGGGCGTGTTGGCTGCATTTTCAGTGGTAGCTAAACTGCTCCGGTCCCGTATACTTAGATTTAGGTACACGGTAAAAAACCCCAGGTGGTCGAAATTTCCGAAGCCCTTCTCTACGGTGTCTCTCATAGACATATCGTGATTTTGGGACGTCATAAACCAACGATTACCAAACACAATGAACGGGAAGCAGCTTTATACTTGCGGAGCATCGCTCTAGCCTAAATAACGCCCGAAAGGGACCCTCTCAGGACGAGCGCAAGCTTTCAGCCATCACAGCTGGACATTCGCATCGCCCTGCTCAAACACGAAGAAGAGTGCTCCCGAAAAGAACGCACAAGTATACATACACAGGACAAACTTTAACAGCTAACTGTGACAGATGTTACTCGTTCGCGCTGCAAGTGTAGGCTGTTCCAGCGCCTCCTTGTTGAACACCTCGGCGCGTGGAGTGAACCCTCTGCGCCTCCTGCGGCGTGTGGCGTTCGAATCATTGCTTGCCCGACGTTCCACATCGCTAAAGGACACAAAAGAGCCACTTTTTATTGCGCGTCTCAAGGGCAGTTGAAATCAAATCAAGGAGCGTTGCTTTAAAGCGCGACCTGCGCATCATCTCGCGGTGGTACTAAACACGCCAAGGCACCTCTGAGATCTGCGTGCCGCCAGCGGTAAACGCTCACCGTTAGCATTTCGCAGAACGAGTGGTGCTTGGTAGAACTGTGTAATGCGGCCAGTAGCGGAGCGATGGGTCGCTGGATCAAATCCCGATGGCGAATTTCGAAAATTGATTTTCTATTTGTTTTTTCGGGGGCTTTTATTTATGTATACGTACCTATACATATCGAGGAGATGAGTGCGATGGTGAAAATTCGCTGATAGCGGCCATATAATTGCCATCACAATAATAATTGAATGAGTTCGTTAAAGAACGGGTTTTTATTACGAACACCTTAGAGTTACTGTATATGCTACGTTTAGGTGGCGTATACAGTAACTCTGAACAGCTGTGATTGTGGCAACACTTGGCGGGGCGAATCTCAACCCCACGCTCCTTTCAACATGGCCTCTGCGTCGATTGCGAAGACCACGGCGAGTGAAGTAGAGCTCAAGTGCGCTTAAATTATTGAAGGTATTCAGTGAAAGTGCATACTGTTCTTCGTGGGTATGTGCTAACAAGACGGCATACCCGATACAACGTAGTCGTCCATCACTCTAAAGTCTACCGAAGCGAACCAAATCTTCACCAAGCGCTTGGGGTCAGCGCAACTAAAGGCACCTATTTGGTAGATTAGGGTCACCATAGAGCTTTTCAAAAGAAGGCACAAGCAAAAAAAGAAAACGTGACATTTTTTTTAAATTTCTTAACAGATGTACTTGTGTGACTGCCTTTACATATAAGGATAAACTGCCTGTGCATCCATGCATATCTGAAAGTGGTCAACGAACTCTGCTGCATCATTTCTAGGTACACATTTCTAACTTTCTTCATATATTTTCATGCTGTTTCAAGTTGTGGGACTTGAGTTATACACGAACCAAGAAGTTTTGAAGAAACCAGACGTTTCGAAACCGACTTGGGTCCTTCCTCGGGGGTGACTGCGGGACTACGTAGCAGCGGCGTCTTCAAAGCACTCGCGGGGCGGATAACTCGTTTTTGTTGTTGTTGACGTAGTCATTGTAGTCCTTAAAAAGCGGGCTATGCCGATTAGGAAAATCAACACCCTTAGTTCGAGCGGTTCTTGCGTGCACGAGGCTTGCAAATCGTTCGAACTTTCGCAAGAAATCGGACCCCAACGTCTCGTATGGTCTGTAAGAGAAGCTGATCCAATTTTCTGCACGATTGCCCCGCGCCCGGCACAACGGGGGGACGACAGGAAAGCGAAAGACAAAAAGTTGCCTCACACCTTTGCCGCTATCTCGTCTGTAGGGCACCAATCAGAGAAACACCGGCGCCCGCACCGCAGCTTGTAGATCACCACGTATCTGACCTCAGCACTCTGCCGCTTTCACCCCCCTGGACCGCTTTGTCCGCGGATTTCTCTCCAGTTTTCGGGGCGCCACTTCTAAGCCCGAACTTTCGTCTCCTAAATGAAGTTTTGGCCGTCGCGTCGAAGGAACGGCGAAGAAAGACGAGCTGGACGTCCTCTCTGCTTCGGCCGACGTCCCCACACATCCGATCGGGACGTTATCGCACGCCGTTGCCCTGGTCGCGAGCCGGGCTTTCCCGTTGTAGTCAGCGACATAAAAGGGGCAAAGCAAGAGCGAGGGGTGTAGAAAAAAAGAAGAAAAAGAAAGAGGTGGAAAGGACAACTCATCCCAGCCTCTCGCTCTCGAGGCAGTCGGGACCAGGCGGGGATGGGAAGCCAAACGTCGCTCCCTGCAGCATGATTAAGGGCGCACACAAAGGACGCCGCTCACAGAAAAAAGAAAAAATCTTCACGTACCCCTCCCTCAAACAGGCCGTGATCGACTTCCACCACCCCCGGGGCTTAGCGCAAACGCTATCTCCTCCACTTTGTTCATTCCAGGGTTCCTCCTTTGATTCTTTTTTTAATACGCATGTTTATATTTTTCGTTCTTTTACCCCCGCGTACTTTCCTTACGCACGCGCACACACACAAAACAAGCCTTTTTTTATTCTACCCCTAGCCACAAATGGCCACCTAGGCCGTGCTGAAGGCGATCAGGAAGACGAGCGAACTAATTCATACGCTACTCAGGTACATCGTGCCTGATATATCTTGCTTTATATTTTCCTACTGAACTTGTTTTATCTTCTACATTTACCTACGTCTACCTGTGACATTCACTTTCTTTTCACGCTTGGTATTGCAATGTTCATGAATAAGTTGCTCAGGTAGCGAAAAAGTGGGGAAGGAAGGGGGACGGCGAGGCACAGGAAGGTACTCAACGTGAAAAAATTCAAGCACCACGAGTATGCGTGGTTACAGCCAGTGTTATCCCTATGCCATTGGCATGCCTTGTTCCTCCGAAAATGATGGATCACCCGACAAACTCTTCAGCTCGGCGTAAACAATGAAAGTATGAAAAAAAATAATAGCACCATGGAATTTCACGTGGACGGTGCCACAAAATGAAAGTTCGTAAGCTGTCTCTGTCGGATATCATCATCAAAGTTTTTTTTTCGTTCTTGTTTTCTGTTTTTTTTTAACTTCCGCAAGTCGAAATTGCGCGAACTATCATTCAGAGCTGGCGAAACAGGGTGGTGATGAGTGGGTTGCCACTGCCGCACGCAAGGATTACAGTCCCTTCTCAGTTAATCGGAGTAGAGTTACGCGTGAAACACATAAGCAGCCAGAATGCACGTTTGTGTCTTAGAAGCAATGTCGATGAAATATAGCGTATTGTAAGCACAGTGTCAATCGCTAAACAAAAATGCAGGCTCTTGAATAAGAGAAAGGGTTCTTAAATCATAGATCAAGCGTTCGACAAGGATAGATATCAGCAAATCACGATTTTGCACATACAGCTACACGCACACTGAATTTTAGTCTCTTTGTACGATGCGCGCGAGCGCCCGAATGAAGAAGACAATGAGCTTATATTGATTGATCTGGGTATTTGGCCACAAGTAAAAGAAATTAATGACAGCTTGGTGAGAGCAGCTCTAAGTAGAACGACTATCACGATAATTACGGTGTCACCTCTAATAAACGAAGCTATCGATTCAGAACAATGCTAAACTCTTGAGGCCCTTGAATTACTCGGCTAAACGGGAAACGTCGCCTCGTATTCCCCAGGCGTAAATGTTTCTGCACTAACCCCCAAACAGCAAGTACTTTTCACGAAATTACCGCTGTTGTCTTCCAAACTTGAAGCGTTTACTGTTGCATACAGCTGGTGCAGCGCCTTTGTCTGTAGTTTACAACAGGGATAAATCACTTTAACATGTAGTTATTATCATGCAGTCACTTCAGCAAAAATTTTTTAAAAAATACATTTTAATAGAATCATTTATTCGGAGTAGATCCGACTTCTCTTTTTCCAACATTGTGTCTTTGGGCGCCTCTTCGGTAGAAAACTGCGCAGCTGCTCAAAAATAATTGAATCGGGACAATTTTCCGGCAAACTGTGTAAATTGCCATAATAAATGTATTTTGGCTGCTCTGAAATTTCTCACTTGTGATGTAATTTCATATAACAAGATATTTCTAGCTCACACAATTTTTTTTCCAATTCCCCATGTGCGTTTAAGTCAATATTGGAGGCTGTTGGCCAAACTGAACGGCACTGCAATAAGTGTCCAGTTTAAAAGCCCCGCCATTCGAGAAACAATATCATTTGCGAAGGCCGAATTTCCGTAGCAAACAATCTTTACAAATTAAAAGCAACGTGAATTCACAATTCAGTCTATTTCTTTCTCGCCGATGCTCACCTGATCAACACGACTGCCTGGCAAAGTCAGCTTCTTAACTTGGGGCTGCGAGATAAACTGGTACAGACATCAGCTTTCATTGAAATCAATGTTGTTCCTTAATGTCGTACAAACTCGTCCAATCTTCCGTCCTTCAAAATAAATACAACTCTTCCTCTTTTTTTTTCTTTCTAAGACCAAATACAAGTTTATTTAAGGCACCATAACATAAGTGGCAACGCAGAATAGAAGGCGTACATTCTCATTCATACAAAAACGAATAAAAAAAACAAATTTAACTCTGTGCACTACCCAGATAAAGTGAAGTTGGCACAGAGGTCTGTGAGCGACAAAGAACCGCAGCACAAACTCACCGGCTCTTTCTTAACACAAAACCAATCCCTGAACAGGCTCCGTACTCACTTCTTCCCCGCCTTATTTAATAGGGGGTATTGCATAAGTTTTCGGCTAAGCCATAGCTGTAAGGGAGCAGCCTTAAAATTGGCCTTCTCCAGTGAGGTTTACCTCAAAATAATAAGCTGTGCATACACAATGATGGTCATGTTGTATGACAGATTCAATAGGTCCAAATGCCTGTTATATGAGGCGTTTACCACAGCCAAGTTCTTCTCTAAGCTTCTTTCTGGACACAATGTGCTAAAATGTTAGCGCGTCTCCTGGGAAAACCTCTGACCTTCTTTCCTCGTGACAGCTATCTTTTACAACGTTGGCAACTTTACTGCATGAGAGGTCGGCTCGCGGTTTTTGGGCAGCCATTGGGACTTCCAAAAGGAGCAAAGTCCGCTTACAGCGCTATGACAATAAAACGGGGGCTGTGTATACCTACCCCGTAGACGATGAATTAAAACACGGCCGCTTAAAACGATATAGGTGCCACTGGGAAAAGATACCAGGCTCTGCACTTCCCGCATTTTATACGATTTCTACTTCATAAAATTTTAAGTCAGCCGCTCAGTTCATCAGCAATCTCTCTGTTTTCTTTCACCTACGAGAGCTCTCTTCTTCAAACGGCTTTCATTTTTTTTCAATATTCCAACATAAGGTGCTTGCTCCAATGTGAATAAGAGTTTCTATCGTGCTTTTAAAAAACTTCGTTCCATGCAAATAGTTTATCACAAACGTCGTTCAGTGTTAACTTTTCACTGTTTCCGTTTTAAATGAAGTAAATGTGACTATTATAATACGAGAACTTCATAAGAATGGCTGTAATTCTGCCTGACATTAGCAAGCTTCCAATAATATCAAAATCAAGTTTAGTGACCTCTGAATTCAAGAACTGCGCACTTTCAATTTTCAAACCCTTGTTTCTTGCATGATATTTGAAGTCGCATACCTGATCGCAATATATGTTGAAAAAGGGTGAGGGATCCACAAACCAAAGTATTATGATGATACTGAAATGTACGAGGCCATAATAAAAAAAGTATATGAAAGAAACAGATATACATACAAATTGTTCTGAATAGATACTATGCTTTGGCTGAACACAGCATGGATACCTAAAATAGACAAGGGTGACTGGGAGGGAAATCTGATACAGCTGCAGGGTAAGTACTGTAAAGTTATACTTGAAGTGGCATTTAGTCAGAGAAAAATTAAGTTTGCTTGCTTGCTTGTTTGTTTGTTTTTTTGTTTTAGTGTCTGTCTGTTTGTTTGTTTGATTGACTGTTTGTTTGTTTGTTTGTTTGTTTCTGTGTTTGTTTGTTTGTTTGTTTGTTTGTTAAATAAACTCAAACTGAGGAGAAAGAAAAGCAAGTGTAATGTATCAGGCACGAGGCAAGGAATTCTTTGTGTTAACAGCTTGCCTCAGTACTAAAAAAAAAAACATGCAGCAGGGCTCCACAATGTGCTTTCCAAAGTTTGCACTGTAGTAGTTTCCAAATGCGGCTGGTGTACAAGTGCTCGTAACTAATGTTTACAGTAACTTAGTTAAGTATGTTAAATAATCCCTGGAATAGGGATATGTTTGCAGTTTCTCACAGAATAAGCCATCTGGAGCACTAATATATCAATGCCGCACCCGCGCATTCTTATCAATGCCGCACCCTGGCTGCGCAAGTGGCGAATATGGACTTCTTTATATTCAAGCCCCTTCTTGCTGTTGGCCCTGCCAACGACAGTTCCAACTTTTTGTCACTGAAAGAGGGCTAAACGATTCTCGCGAAACCCTCAGACAGGAGTGCTCGTCTTTCTTTTTTTTTCTCTGCTTGCTCTCTAAAGGAATGAGTCTGCGAAAGATGAAAGCGACACATGCATCCCATCCTTTCGAGCTCGGCAGCCACGGGTTCCAATCCCTTAATTTCTTGCGGTGGGTACTTCTCATTCGTCGCGAAGCTCGGATGATACGCAGAACTAAGATTTCTTCCCTTTGGGACCCTCAAGTCGACCGCCGCTCTCGACAGTTCCCGTTTTCTCTGCTGTTGGTGGCGCTTTCGTGCAATTACTTCCGTGCAGTGCGCAGAAAGAATGGATATGCAGTTTTATTTGCTTTGATGGGTGAACGTACGTGCCCTCTGCTTTCAGTTGGACTGTACTATAGTCATGAGTTGAAGCTATTCTTAGAATCATGTAGCTATTATCTTGTTTTCGTGTCTACGAAAGCTTGCCTTTGGGAACCGAGTCCATCCGTGGACGTAAAATATACCAAAAATTTGCGCCGGTATACCATTAGGGCTCCAGTGCTTTCTTTGCTTCCCTGCCTGTGGCCATGCCGTACATTATAATGGAGTGTCTCATGCACGTAAATACATTACACTACAGTGTTGTTATGAAAACGGATGATGTAGCCTGAAAGGACTTCCCCTTCTTGATCACATTGTTGTATAAAGCTTCTACCATAGTTCTCCTTTGTTCTCCCATTTCTATAGCCCTGAAGTCTCCAGTTCTGCTCCCCGTGAAAACGGTCACCGCAGCCCAGCAAAATAAATAAATAATAAATAAATAACAAAAAGACATGCATTCAAATGACTGTCACCTTTCTCCATGAAGAGTTCCTTGTCGTACACACTGCTTGCGGAGGCGAGAAAATGAAAAAGAAGCCGGAGATCAAAGTTTCCTAAAGCGCCTAGCTTCGAATAAAGACACCGTTTGAGGCGACAGCCCTGGATCAGACAGCGCTCGCCTTTGCCACCAAAGTATTGTGGCGTTATCTTCTTTGATTAAAGAAAAAAAAAAGCTACGCTGCATCGCATCAGGCAGCCAGACTAATTATAATGGTTCCGTCCATGTTCCCCGGCGCGCTGCACGTAAGTAAAAGCACACCTTGTGCTGGTGCCTCGGTGCAGGACACTTTCGGGGCATCGCAAGACGAGGGTGGCTGGCGGACACGTTTGTGCGGTCTACAGTGTGGGCCTGGCAACGTCGCCCCTAACACGCGGATCCTCTCTTGCTTCTTTGACTCTCCGCCCTCCAACGACGATAGGCGACGTCCCGTTTCTCTTAATTACGACAAGAGAGACGACGACGCCGTGGCGCCAACGGTGAGCCGCGAATTCTCGCCGTCCGCAGGGGCGTTATGCCCTCCCGGGGGCCCCGTGCAGTCGACGACCGAGCACGCCGTCAGTGCAAGGTCTGCACTCGAACCGTGAGCCCAACGGCTTACCGAAAATTGTGAGCCCTGGGCGATTGTGGAAGCGATCTTGCCGAATTACTTCCTCGCACCGAGAGACGTGATTGATTGCACCAGCGCCGCTGCACCGGTTTTGCTTTCCCTGCGCAGCTTCAGGATGTCGCACCATCTCCACGTCACAACTTATGTTTGGAAGGCAAAAGGCATACAGCTTATTTTGCCTGCCCTGCCTTACCTATCATTGTCTACTCGGCATATGTATACAGGCAAAGGCCCTCGAGGAATATTTACCACGTACTCTTGGACGTTTCATGTTGAAATATTTCTGCGTGATTATTACAGCTTCGCGGATGCACCATTACTATTTAATGACCGCTCTCGATCAAGTTCTGAACTCCCGCAAGCGCCCTTAGAATCCAGAGGTATGGACAACAGTGGCTGCGCTGAAAATGAGCCCTTAAACGACAGGGTAAACAGAAGTATTGAAAAAATAAACTTTTTTACTTTTTGCACAATTAAGAATCTGCAGTCATTTTTGAACCACAATCAGCCATTTTTTTTTCTAAGTGCGAATACTTTCTATTTTATAGAAATGGCCCTATTACAAACCTGTGTGGTGGCCTGCCCCATCCCCATTCCTTAAATAGCAAAGGGTTCCTTGATACTGAGGCATCAAAGCTGTACGGAAGGGTGGCACTTTGCAAGCTAGAGCGCAGCGAGGAGGTTCAGAAAAAATATGCCTCTGGGCTCATTCTCAACGTGCCCAGTGTGAAAGCAGAAGCATCAAGCTTTCTGACAGGAAATATACATCTGGGCGAAGACGTCTTAGTGATTCTATCATTGACAAGCTCCGAAACTATTATTGTTTGGCTATTAGAGGAAATATGGGCAGCTTGGAGGGTATGTGAATAGTTATCTGGACCACATATTTTGACGTGGTACCAACGAACGCAGTTAATCTCACAGCATTTGCTAGAAAAATGACGACATCCTGTGCAAACTCAACAAAGCCCAAGTGAATGGTGAAGCATAGACTGCTGGGCGAGTTGGTCATTCATCTTGACTGAGTTGCGCACAAAAATTGATGTACAAAAGCAGGACACCTTGACACAGCACCTGGATTCATCAATTAAGAAGAATGGGAAACCAGACATACATAAAGAACACCTTCTAGCATCTGTTCTTCATGGTGTGAAGCCAACTTATTAGCAGCAAGCTAATCCAGAATTACTTGCTAACAGTCTTCAAGAGAAAACCTAAAACCTTGAAGAGTCCTTCTATATTGTCGAGTGGGCGTGCACTCCAAAAACCATTTTCCTAAGACACCAAATGTTGAAAATATCCACTTTTGATTCTGGACTAACTTTCAATGATGGCAGTGTGTGTCAATGTGCATAACGCTCTGGGAATTGAAACAGGGCGATACACAGTGCACGGCCTATGCGCCCTTGACCTGAATCGAAAGCACTTCGCTAATAGGGCTGCACAGAAGGTGTCAAAGGAGACTCGCCAGGCAAGACGTGTCACTAAAAGAAAAAAAAATCACAGCATATCCACGGAGTGAATGATGTTGAGTGAAGCGAAGCTTCCGCCCATTCGTCCGTCCGTCCTCCCGCCCGCCCGCCTGCCCGCCCGCCCGTCCGTCCGTCCGTCTGTCCGTCTGTCTGTCTGTCTGTCTGTCTGTCCGTCCGTCCGTCCGTCCGTCCGTCCGTCCGTCCGTCTGTCTGTCTGTCTGTCTGTCTGTCTGTCTGTCTGTCTGTCTGTCTGTCTGTCTGTCTGTCTGTCTGTCTGTCTGTCTGTGGATACGCTGTACTAGCTACGCCGGAGGAATAAACTGCCCTAGACCATAAGGAGCCTCGCCCCTTAAAAAGTGATATTGGTGACGAATATCTGCCTTGGGCCTACTGAAAGCATCCATCAACTCGCCATTGCGTCATTGTGCTTTTGAAATAAGACCGATTCCCCCTTTAAAGACGATTATCACAAAACATGTTTTCATTGCATTTTTATTTCTCAGCAACAACAGTATATAGGAACATAAATTTTGGCCAGTATTTAGCTAATGTTATAAGGAATACACAGAAGCAGATTTTTTATTGTGTGGGACGAAGTGCTTTCGTTCAAAAGGACATCTATTTATTTATTTATTTACACCGATCGGGTGAATAGGTGTATTATGTTTATCTAATACCTATTACTGAGTGATAATCATAATAATCATCATCATCAGCAGCAGCAGCATCATAATCATCATCGTCATCATCATAATCATCATGATCATCAGCCTGAGTACGTCCACTGCAGGATGAAGGCTTCTCCCATGATCCACCAATCTACCCGGTTTGTGCTTTCCGTTGCCACGTTATATTACCTGCGAACTTTTTAATCTCATCGGCCCTACCTAACTTTATGTCTCCCCTACGTGCGCTTGTCTTCTCTGGAAATCCAGTCAGTTACCCTTAATTACCAGCGGTTATCCCACCTACGTACTAAGTGCCCCGCCCATAAGCATTTCTTCTTCTTGATTTCAACTATGGCATCCTTAACCCCGGTTTGTTCCCTGACCCACTCGGCTCTCTTCTTGTCTCTTAAGGTTACATCTATCATTTTCCTTTCCACCTCTCGCTGCATCGTCCTCAATTCAAGCTGAACCCTCTTTGTAAGCCTCCAGGTTACTGCTCCGTAGGTGAGTACCGGCATGATGCAGCAGTTATATAACATATATACCTTCCTCTTGAGGGTTAATTGCAGATTATCATTCATGATTTGAGAATGCTTGCCGAATGTGGTTCGCCCCATCCTTATTCTACTAGTTATTTCCCATGCATGGTTCGGCTCTGCGGTTACTGCCTGTCCTAAGTATACATATTCTTTTACAACTTCCAGCGTCTCTCCACCTATCGCAAAGTGCTCTTTTCTTCCGAGACTGCTGCACATTACTTTAGTTTTGTGCGTATTAATTTTCAGACCTATCCTACTGCTTTCCGTGCCTAGTTCAGTAATCATGAGCTGTAATTCGACCTCTGAGTTAGTTACTCGTCAAGGCAATACCATCAGCGAATCGAAGGTTACTAAGATACTCTCCATTAACTCTTATCCCTAACTGTTCCCAATCTAGGGTTCTGAAAACCCCATGTAAACACGCGATGAATGACATTGGAGATATCGTGTCTTCCTGCCTTACACCCTTCTTTATTGGGATTTTGTCGCCTTCTTTATGGAAGAACTCCTGGTGACTGCGGATCCTGTGTAGATTTCTTCCAGTGTGTTTATGTAAGGTTCTTCAATGCCCTGATTCTGTAGTGCCTGCATCACTGCTGGTGTCTCAACTTTGCCAAACGCTTTCTCGTAACCTATGAAGGCTATGTATGAGGTTTGATTGTATTGCGCGCATTTCTATATCACCTGATTGATAGTATCAATATGGTCTATTGGGGAGTAGCCTGTACGAAATTCTGCTTAGTTTTTTGGTTGATTGAAATCTATTCTCGCCCTAATTTTAACTATAATTTTTGTAAATAGTTTGTATAGAACGGACTGTAAGCTGATCGGCCTGTAATTTTTCATGTCCTTGACATATAATTGTATACGTGAAGTAAACAAAATCACAAAAAATAAAGATTACAATTTTCAGAGATAAATGGGATTCATTACGACGAGGAAAAGATTCTGATCAGAATTATAGTAAATTCATTAGTGCAGCTCCTGCGGTTATGTATGCTGAGGTACATAAGCATAGTGTATAACACACGGCGGGTATAAGGCCTACCCTGTTTCCGTAAAAGAGCAATGCCCTCAGTAACAAGCCGCCACCAGATAGACAAGATGAAGAGGAAACCAAATAAAGAAGTCAGAAATAAAGAGACGTGGTTATGGCGTTTACTAATAATATTCACATTATTGGACTCGATGTGTGGGCTTGTCTTGCAAGGCCAGGTTCGGCATTGTGTGCTGTGAGAGGCTACCACAATCAAGAGATTTTGAGTTACAGGTTGGAAAATACGTCAAGTTGCCCTCTGGAAACTTTAAAGGGCAGCCTGGAAGAAGTTGCCCTTATCACTAAAGATACAGTCATCCCCTCACTTAACATAGTTTGGCTTTCAGCATGAACTTCGATAGTATAGTTTGACAGTCTTAAAGAAAAGATGGTCGAATTTGCAAACACTTGGTTACTAACTGTTTATCACATATGCTACACCCGTGAACTGCAGAGTAGCGGTAGCTGCAGTAACAGATCATAAATGGCAGGAAGCGTCGTCAATGGCACTCTTTCACTAGTCTGAAATCCCATAGGCGTACCAAAATTAGCGTTACTCAAAATAAAGATAATAGGCACGTCCCAACGATCCCAGGCATATCACGAATCTATGTCATGCGTAGCAGTCAGCGAAGATCTGCGGGTGTCGCATTGCGGTTGGCTTAGTTCCAAGGAGTCTGGGGCGAATCAACTTCTTTGTTAAAATTCAGTACTTGTTTGCATAACGTGGGCTTCCCAGGTACGTCGACTGTAGTGCCACCTCTGCAGAATAAAGAGTGCACACACATTAGAGCAAATGCATCATTTTCATCTAAGAGTAATTCACGTTACTGAGCGCTGATGTGCATGCAGGCAGGGTTCGTTGACTTACAGGTATTACTGAAAGAATGGACACATACCTTGCCAAGTCACAGCAGTATTTATATAACGTTAGGACTTTGGTATAGCCGTGAATAGCAGCATTATTAACGAGCCCAAATTACGTTAGATGAGCCCCACCACTGCAACTAATCTTGAACAACCCTCATCACACCTGCTGATGCTGCATTTTTTTTTCTTTCGATCAGTACGTTGTGGCCGGTTGCTGTCGGTTGTCTCAGCCCATATGTCCAAAGTCGTCTACTTGTATGATGTCTAATCTTGAGATCTCCAAGCATAAAAAAACACATATGTCACGTATTTTACTTTCTTGACCCGTGCTAAGTGTGATAAAAAATAGCTATTTTGTCTGTTCCATTAGTTGATGTATATTAGAAAGCACCACACGTTCTATTCCTTGGGGCACGATTCCGCATACTCTGAGCATTGGTGTGCGGGAATGCGCTGTGTCAAGTTATTTATGACATGACGCACACATGACGCATGACACTTCGGTGGCTGGCTAGCTATAACTCGGCAGCTACGAGATAGATAGATAGATAGATAGATAGATAGATAGATAGATAGATAGATAGATAGATAGATAGATAGATAGATAGATAGATAGATAGATAGATAGATAGATAGATAGATAGATAGATAGATAGATAGATAGATAGATAGATAGATAGATAGATAGATAGATAGATAGATAGATAGATAGATAGATAGATAGATAGATAGATAGATAGATAGATAGATAGATAGATCTAAAAAGCTGTCTAGCGTGATTCTCTAGACTACAGTCAGCCTGCTTCTGTTCATTAGCATGACAAGTACAAATTACTCGTTAAATTTACATTTTAAGTAACATTGCATTAGTTATTTATAACATATAACGAATCGTTATATGTCATAGAGGCCTTTGTCCTGCAGTGGACGTAGTTAGGATGATGATGATCATGGTGGTGGTGCTGGTGGTATGTCATAAGCACCTGCTCACAAACAACGGGTGGATGTACATGAGCGTAAGTTATCAGATATCGTGACGACTAGCTCACTATATACGCATAATGCAAATGTTTGGTTATCTCAAACATAGTTATAGCAATAATTTCCGAAATTGCAGTTTTTACGTATGTGCTTTCATAAGTCCAAGTGTTGCTTCAATTCATGTAGTTTACGGTATCTACATATGTGCGGAACAAGTAGAACAAAAGCGTTAGTAGAAAATAATGAAACCGGCAACAGTTAATGTTGCTCAGAAATTGCCCACCACTGACAAGATGAAGAATATATATATATATATATATATATATATATATATATATATATATATATATATATATATATATATATATATATATATATATATATATATATATATATATATATTTAAATATATATATTCAATACCATCTTACCTCGATTATATCTGCATATTTATAGTACAACTAAACAGCAAACAAACTGTTAGTATACGGCACAAGAAATGTAGAAACACACGTCATTAACAGAAATCTTTAGTGCCGAGGACACCTATAGCTGTTGAGCCCCAAACTTCTGCGTTCTTTCTGTACTCTCCCCGTCTTCTTCTGTTCGCCAGCCGGAGAGTACAAAGGAATGCAAGAACTTAGGTACGCATTCCACTAGGGGGCATTACACCGTAAACTCTGAAATAGTTTTTTTTTTTTAGTGGGGTTACAAGCATCTTACTTTTTTTAAGAGGGTCCTCGTAGGAATGTGTTCTTGGTCGCGTGGAATGCGAGCGCCCGAACTTGCAGAGGCTACACACATGTAACATCAACAGCTAGCTCCAAGTTTGTTTACACATCCTGAAGGTTTTCTTTTTTTTCTGTTTTTCTTTTTTTCAAGAAAACATTTGTATGGCTGTGCAAATGGAATTATTTTTAATACGAAATTAAAAACTATAATGCACCAGCAGTTCTCATGCAATGTAATACTATAGCCGACATACGTAAAAGCACAGTGGCTTTTGGAAAACCTACCACAGCTTCACCAACAAATTTACTTACAGAAGCAAGAAAGAAGATGTTTCCATATGCGTATAATGACATTTCGTGACTGTGCATCGCGGAAACGGGGGTGGCTGTGCCAGAACTTTTATTGATTTTGTCAAGAAGCCAAAAATCATTCATCTTCATTCCACAGGCATTCATTACACTAGTTGAGACACAAAGTTCCTTTTTTTCTCATTGCTACGCCGTTGAGCTAGTGCACGCTCATTGTCGTAGACGAATTCGGAAGATCGGATACCAACAGCGTCTTCTATCTTCTATAGCGACAAGCGTTCAAGACCGCAGAGGTAACTTACAACGCATTTTGCATCACTAAACTAAAGATGACAAGTCTATAGTAAAGTGATTGTTAGACTAACAGTAACGCTTCGGTTGGTGCTGTAGTCAGCCCACTATCGTTCTTATTTCTATACTGAGTACACTTCTCGTGTAGGACGGGCGCGTCTTTATTACCTGCTGCTGGTGACACTTGAAGTTTCAGCACTGGTCGGTGCGTCACCATTTACCATGCATACTTTTCGCCTCATGACTCTCAGTGCAAGGTGGCTCCAACAACGCCTTCATATTAACCAGCTTGAGGTTAACTGGTCAATATCGCAGGCGATGAACACTGTACATAATAAATCTCAGATTCGCGGTTCAGACAAGAAAATTTATTCGCAGCTTCCGATTTTTACACGCTCCTTTTGCGTGATTACAGTGCAGACAGTGCCGTTTTCGAAGAGGTTATCTTTGTGTGGTTGTCCCTTGATTTCATTGTCTTGAGTACCTCCACTACCGCTCTCTCCCTTCCTATTTCCAAAACCCCCTTCGAAGCCACATTTCCGATCTTCAATTAGCACATCCCTCCGACATGTATAGGCTTTCTACTGACACATGTTCGCGTTATCATCAATTGTCCCTCTCATTTCTACCCACGCGATGTGTTCTCGCATAGTGATGAGCGCTCGTATCCATCTGGCGCTGCACCAGTCTCATGCCAGTGACGTTTCTGCTCGGTTACACCACGTTCAAAAGGGTCCAAGCTTGGCGTCTGTCGTTAAAACGAGTGCGTGCGCCGAATGTGCATGCGCACGCTTGCTTCCCTCAAAACCGTTCGCAGCTGCCTACAGCCGTCGCAGCAATTACTCAGATGCCCAGCCGCAGAAAAGGCCACCCACCCACCGGACAGATATAGATATGGAAAACGCACACTTGCTCTCTGTCCTCCGGACGGGGACGACGACCAGGACAGCCTGGGCCCTGTGGCCGCCTTAATCGCGCGCCCAGTCTTCTCTCGGTATACAGGCGCGAACACAGCGGGACCCCGCGCGCCGCGGACAATTGCCCCGCAAGTAATCAACGCGCAGGCCGGACCGCGGCCGCATTTAATTGCTGACAACCCCTCCCTCCACTACCACAGACGTGCATTCAAGGGCTGCGTCCGGCGCAGCGTCAGGGAAGCCCGGGAGGGAGAGCCACTGGCCCTCCTGATAGAAGCCCGAGCGTGCGCAGGCATGCAGGAAGAGGTCGCGCACTGGCTGTAGTGATGAAATATAACGTCCGCGAAAGATTGCACTTGGCTCCGTGGGTGAAACAGGTCGCGAGGTGCTGTCGTTCTACGGGACGCAAGGAGGGATGGGCTGAGTAAGCTGTAACGAGCCGGGCACGCAAGCACTGAAATAGGCGTGGCTGCGGCGGGATAATAAGGACAAAATCAAACAAGGGGTGGGCTCGCGCTAGGATGTTTGCCGAAAAAATTATTAGAGATCATAATGCTCCAAAGGCTGTCGTGGCACCTCAAGCGTTAGGCTTTCTATGGGGTCATTATCTCGTGTTGCAAGTTTCAGTGGAGCGTGCAATTGCTCCACTAGCTCGAAGCTGTAGGCAAGTCAGCCACGTACGTACTACTTAATTCATGTCCCTGGTTTGTCGTCACATCAAAATGTTAGGAAGTCGTTCGAAATCATCAACAGGCTCCAGTATGGTATGGTGGCGCTTATGAGATTTCTCCGTTTAAACTGAGAAAAGAAAAGATGCGACACGAGCCCAACAAACTGTAGATTGAGCATTAAAGTAGCGTCTCGCATGAATTTCGGGTACGGGATCCGTGGTTCTTGCTGGAAATTATTAAAGCTATTAGATTCAAAACAGAGCTTAAGCTTTCTTGCTTCTACTCCAGCTGAATTTTTCTTCTGATCACTGCTAAGGTATATATGAACTGTGCTTGACCATTAAGCGGTCAAGTGTGTTCCCTCTTCTTGTGCACGTACGACCCCTCTGCATTGTCTTTTTCTGTGTGTCAAAGTCGGGCACGGTGGAGCAGTGGCTATGTTGCTAGGCGGCTGGCCCGAAGGTCACAGGTTTGATCCCAGCCGTGGTGGTCACATTTCGGCGAAGTAAATGTAGAGGCCCTTGTACTGTGTGGCATGTCAGTGCACGTTAACGAGCGCCATTTATGGCCAAAATTTCCTGAGCCCTCTACTACGGCGTCTCTCATAATCATACCGTGGTTTCGCGGTGTAAAACTCCAGCTATTATTAGTTCTGTCTGTCAACATTTCGAATAATAACCGGCAGTCATATCCGGATAACGCACGCGGCAAGAAGGCAACGACCAGCAATTTCTTCTCAAAATATTATTGGTACTATCACACATCGTCTGACCAACACTGATACTTTAAAGCAGTCCAAGTTGACGTGCGGCAATTTGTTTGCAAAATCCCGATCAAAGAAATGTAGAAACGCACATGCAGGATACTTTCTACTCAATGTGCAGCACCGCAAATCACATAAACTGCGCACTAAATAACGACAGGTGCTTCTCATATTGCTTATTTGCTTCTGTTCTTGTTTTTTAACTTTTTTTTCTGTTTGAAAGTACAAAATTCATTATGTTCTTTGTGTGACATAAGTATTGCTGAATTACTGCAAATCCTCAGTGGCATTTAACGGTACTTTATTAAAAAGATGTGTCAGTTCTGTGACAAAAGGTTTTATTATCGAATAACAGAGTGAAAAACAGCAAGGAAGACAATAAGTGTTATCCAAATATGATACAAATCGCGACTCTTAAACGCCATGTCATGTGGAGCGCTAGCATGAAATATTCGTCGTACAGCCATTCATCTCGATAAGCCAAGTTGCGCGCTATCTTCCTCACCGAATTGATTGATTGATTTGTGGGTTTAACGTCCCAAAACCACCATTTGATTATGAGAGACGCCGTAGTGGAGGGCTCCGGAAATTTTGACCACCTGGGGTTCTTTAACGTGCACCCAAATCTGAGTACACGGGCCTACAACATTTCCGCCTCCATCGGAAATGCAGCCGCCGCAGCCGGGAATCGAACCCGCGACCTGCGGGTCAGCAGCCGAGTACCTTAGCAACTAGACCACCGCGGCGGGGCTTCCTCACCGAATAGCTTCGCGAAACGCGTTCCCTCCTTCGTCGGCCCCTGCTCATGTTCCCAGCCGCTATTTTCTTTGTTTCTCAGCGTCATCTCCCATCGAACTTGCTCGGTTTTATAGCACCTGGTACAGGTCTGGCTTCTCCCGTCGGCCTTCATTGCCAGAGCACTTCAGTGTCTTCATTTCTCAACTTACACTACGACGTAGCTATAGGGTTGGAAGATGATGTTTAAAGGAAAACCCAAAAAGAAAGAGGGCGACTATTCTGGGCTTTGACTTGCATGGAAGCAGGGTTTAGATGGAGGTCGCACCGCAGAAAAGAGAGAGAGAGAGAGAGAGCGGAAGCTCGCAAACCTCCGGTGGCTGAAAAGGACTCGTATCGGTCTGGCTGCTCCAATTCTCTCAGCTTCGGGCGCAAAGAGACAAAACGTGTAGGAGAAAGCAGCAACGGCCCAATAGCGTATACGTCCGCAGCTGTACGTTCGCCATAGATTCGAGCACCGAAAGCCGCGGCTTCCGATGAAAAGGCACGCCCAGCTAGAGGCGCGAGCGAAGAACGCGCAGGGCCGAGAAAAGAAACGAAAAAAAAAGATGCAGGATAAAGAGAGGCGGCCGGGAAATAAAACGTGACGATAACCCCGGACGACCACATTTCGAGAAGGCCTATTGAAACGCCCAACAAACAGACGCGCAGTAGTCTAAAAAGAAATAAAAAAAAGTTGAATACAGTAGCGAAGACCAGCTATAGACCAGAGCGCAAAGTTCTCACTCGCGCATGGAAGCCGAGTCTATACAGTATGTATATACGCTCCGTATACTGACTGACTGGGCAGGCAACAGAAGCAACAGCTAGAATATTATATATATATATATATATATATATATATATATATATATATATATATATATATATATATATATATATATATATATATATATAAGCAGAGCCGCTCCAACCCTGCGCTCACTTCGCAACGATCCTGATGGCGAAGAAGAAAAGTGGAGGAAACTTCCAAAAGGGTTATCAAGTGGCTGCGAATGTTATCGACGAGAATATAACGACAGAAGAAGAAAAAATGAAAGAAGCACCAGTTAGGTACGTTGCCAGGAATTGCAGCGGTGGAAGGCTTTCTCCGTCCAAAGCCGCGGTTATTCGTTTCTTGGGCTTTCTAGTTTTCACGAAGTCCGCGGAAAAGTAGAAAAAAAAGAGGGGACAAGAGATGAAAAAAAAGATGGGCTCTCTCAGAGCCGTTTCGATTGTTGCCGGTTCCTCGGCTACCAAAGTGCGCGCGCACACACACTGACGCGTAGAGTGTGCCGGCGGGTCGACGGATAACCTCCTCCTTCTCCCATTCGTCAGGAACGTTGCCGACTGCCCGCGTAGTACTTGTTCTTCTTCGCCGGGGAAGCGTTCGTTCCTTTTTCGCCAGGGCGCATCTACAAGAAGTGTATACATTTACGCCCAGAGCGCTGGCAGAAACGCCCGCTATCTATTTATCTACCCATTCAACCGGCTGTCTATCTGGCGCTGCTGAGCAGATTATGCTGTCGCCTTCCTCCTCTCGGAGCCAGCATCCCTGCACCTTGCCAGGCAACAACCCACGCCTTCCTCGCCATTCCCGCCATCTAAGCCGGTGTTCGCCCTTTCTTTCGGTATAATAACGAGACCTTTCTTTCTTTCTTTCTTTCTTTCTTTCTTTCTTTCTTTCTTTCTTTCTTTCTTTCCTTCTTTCTTCCTTTCTTTCTTTCTTTCTCTCTTTCTTTCTTTCTTTCTTTCTTCTGTTTACAGCCCTCCTTTGCTGACGCATCGTGAGTTTACTCCTTTCCATATATTCTCGCATTGCCGAGCACGTCTGTATACAAACTCAAGTCGCGCCTCTTCGACGAAGTAGGCTTTCGGTGAGAATTTGCCAGTCAGCAACTTTTTTTTCTTCCTTTTTTTTGCACTAACTGACACCCGCGAGGACGAAAATTTCAAGTGGTCGAAGCAACAGAGGATAAAAAAAGAGCTCAACGAAACAAATAGAAGGCTGAGTCCATCGGCACTCTTTGAGGAGGCAAAGGAAGGACCCGCGCGAATGGAACCGGCAACAGCTCTTCAACTTTACTCCGGCCCGAGACGAAGTCCAGCAATCCGCGTTTTGATATAGGACCGTTGATCAAGATTACAAACAATCTTAACGACCCAAATTCGGGTCCTCGCTCACTCGAGTGCGAAGCACCCGTTCTCGTGACCAGCATACTTTGGCCCTTCTTCATTTATTTTTTTTCCTTTTCCCGGTGATCGTGCGTCGTGTTCAGCCTTTCTTAATTCTCTACGCTTTGCATTCCCGCAGTACTCGCCGCTCTCCCCGGCCTTCCCGCGCATCGCTCCGTTCTTTCCTTCATTCCCTTTTAGCACTTCTTTGAACAATCCAAACGAGATTTCTCCACCACCGCACCCAGAGCTGCACTACGCTCGAACTGAGGTAACAACCCGGCAAGGTGCATGAATAATTCTCCTTTAGCCCGACGGAAAGGAGACCCTTACCTGTGCAGTGCAAGCGCGCTTATACGCCTTGTTTCGGCTGCTCATTAACATGTGTAACAGCGCGTATCACCTTACCGGATACATATCCGCGCCACTGCCGTGCGCAGCAAAACCTAAAACACGCTGACCAAGGTTTTTAACGCCATGCGCCAGGACCCCACAGTGGCGTGCGCGGGCGCATCTCGCGCCACGCTCGCCGTTTCTTTCTTGTACCCGCTCCTTCCTTGGCAAGCGGGCCTCCTGATTAATAGTCGGCCGCCCGGTGAGCCGCTGGTCCCTAAGCCGATTACACTAAGGCACTTTTCCCGCGCGCCGCCGCAGCGCAGTGCGCACCCCTTTCGCCTCTTCCCGAGACCTTTCCTTTTCCTCCCAGGGAGGACACAGCTAGCATATTACGGCACTTGCTTTCGACAGCTTTCACCCCTTTTTGGGCGACCACTCTTGCTTTTTTTGTTTCTTTTCGCAACGCACTCATAAACAAAAAAATCGCCGAGAGAGAGAGGAGGTTATTGATTGATTGATTGATTGATTGATTGATTGATTGATATGTGGGGTTTAACGTCCCAAAACCACCATATAATTATGAGAGACACCATAGTATGAGGGCTCCACAAATGTTGACCACCTGGGGGAGAGGAGGTCAATTTTCTGCGATGCCCTCATGCAGCTGAGCCCTTTCGCAACAAGTCCGGGGAGTTGCTGCGGTTTGATTTGGGCCAGTTTGCTGAAAAACAGGTGAACGAGTAGCGGAACTCGCATTGACAAACAGCGCACGTTCGCGCTCACCGGGGTGTATTGAATTGCCCCGAGACGCCGTGGGGATACGGCGCCAGCAAAGTGGGCGCCCTCTTGCGGTGGCGATGCGTCTCTTTGATCTTCTCATAGCGCACGTTTATCGCTACCCGTTTCATATTGCGAACAGAAAGCTAAAGCAAAACACCCTATGGGCTCCAGGCACACAATCTATGAACTGCTTTGTGCCTCGTTTAGCACGATGCCCTTCTTTTCTCTAGCTGCCTTTCTATCTATCTATCTATCTATCTATCTATCTATCTATCTATCTATCTATCTATCTATCTATCTATCTATCTATCTATCTATCTATCTAATGTTTCATAATTTCGCTCTTTTCTTGAGCTGTTTACGTTACGATGTTCTATACTTTGTCTTTCTGTAACAACCAGCCTATACTAAATTGTATCCTAAGAAAAAAAATTCAGCCGGTTCCACGTACCTGGGAATCTACGTTATGCGAAGCATGCGGAGGGAAAGTGACCATGTTGCAATTTTTTTTATTGAGTGACACGTCATGAAATAACCCTAATTATACGTACAAATGTTGCACGCACAGAAATGTGTTGAAGAGTTGTAGATGTTTATAGAACCAGTCGTTTGCACTTGCGCAACGATGCCAACTGGAACATGCGTATAAGCGATACCACAAGCTGATATGAAGCGCTGATGCTCGCGAGGACACTGGCTTTGGACACTGCTACATAAATCAACTTCAGAGCATGGCAACTAACCATAATTGACTATAACTCGACATGACGGCTGTGTCAAAGGACTACATATGTGATGTTTATGAAATTGGGTAGGCAGCACTGCAGTCTCTATTGACGTTTCACGAAGATTAGCGTCTATTGGAAAAGTAGTTCTGAGACTTGGTGTAGCTGTGTGGTAAAATGCTTCATTGCCACGCAGAATGTTTGGGTTCAATTCCAGCTGGGACCCTGACATTTATTATTTGCATTCGTCGGGTCGGCGCTACCGATGTCAAGTATTTCTGAACGCTCACGGGGTAACATTGCCCGTTTGTAATCTCGTCATTCCTGGATAGATACTAAGTGTCAATCACCTGTGGCAAATACCCGCATACTAGTGGCACATACCCGCCTGTGGAAGAGGAAGAAAGAAAGTTTAAGCGGAAAGACAGGGAGGTTAGTCAGTTCTTAGACCGGCTGGCTACCCTGTGCTGGGTAAAGGGGTGATGGGAATGAAAGATGTTAAAAATTATCCAGTCAACGCATACATCCGCGTAGACGCTTTGAGAATGCACATAAGACATTTCGCTCGGCTTCCATCTCATCACCTCGCCTCACTACGAACTTCCAGGCCCCACTCAGCGTTCAGCGCAACTGTAGCTCAGCATCGCGCAGTGCTTCCAGTGCACTTCACGCATGCAGCACAGTCGCCGATACCATTATAGTGCCTACACCCACTCAAAGCCCTTCTTACAATTCCTGGCATCTAAAATAAGAAAAAGTCGTTGCATCTAGCCCTGAAACAGGCCACATTACTCTTCCTGCAAGAGAAGCACAACGGACGCCTTTCCATTTACATGGATGGCTTGGTGTCTTCAGTAAGCTCTGCAGGGGCGGTGGTTATTCCAGCGAGGCACATCGCATTTGACGTCGTCGACAGCTGCAGAACTTGCAGCCATACATGCAGCTCTGGAGTTTATAGTGAAAGAACCTTCGGGAATTTGGTCTATCTTTTCGGACGCGAAGGCATCTCTTCAATGTCTTATGTCACCCTTTCGCCATGGACCTAATGAACAGTTAGTAGCTGAAATAAGGCTTCTTCATCACCAAGCAATCGAAAAACAGCACAGCATAGTGTATCAGTGGATACCAGGTCATTGCGGTATATATAGCAATGACCGCGCAGATGAGGCCGCTAGATCTGCACACGATGGTACCCAATACACAGCCATCCCGTTCTCAAGAACCGACACAGCTACAAGACTTCGTTCGCTTGCACGTGACCTCACACTGGTACAGTGGAACTCGACAGACTTAACAAACGCGCGCCTGCATAACTTGGATCCCGATCTGCAGCTTCGTCTTCCCCCAAGGATATCTCGAGCTGAGGAGACTCTTCTATGCCGCCTGTGGCTTGGAGTGGCCTTCACGAACGCATACTCTTATCTCATTGGGATGGCCAGCTATCCTACATGCACTTATTGCAGTTGCGAAGAAACCATCGCGTACCTTCTGTGTGAGTGCCCTAATTTCAACGCGCAAAGACAAGAAATCACTGCAGCTCTGGATAGACTAGACAATCGGCCTTTGTCGGAAGAAAGGATTCTGGGTCATTGGCCGAGCCCATCCTCAGCCCAGAAGGCTTTGAAAGCTTTGCTGCGCTTTTTGCGGACAACTGGCCTCAGAGACAGACTTCAGTGTCTTACTACTCTTTGATGTTGCCTTTCCTCTGTCGCAATTTTTTTTGGTAATTTCTCCCTCTCTTCGCAACATTTCTTGTTAACATCTTTCATTCCCGCCTGTGCGTATCTGCCACTGTCAGGCGGGAAGTGTTTGACGACGTACGCGATGGGATTGTGACATTATTCAATTCTGGATCAGCGCGTCATATTCGTCAAACCATCTTACCTTCCCATGCTAAAAACGAGCTTACGTCACGAGAATAAAAGAACGTAGTTGGATGAAACAACTATGAGAGTTCTCTTATGGTGGAACAATGATGGCTGTTGATAGTATCAATGAGTCATTATATAAATGAAACCTCAAACACTCAGCTCATCAGCTCTAAGGTATCAACGTGGTGAATTGGGCTTCACCGTAATGTGTCAATGTTACTTATCTGGGAATACTTCGCGGTGTTTTACCGAGGCGAAAAATAAGAACGGTTGTGTACCATGCATTGTGTGCCCGCTAGGCGGTGAAAGCTTATCATCTCTGTCTTTCAATGGCTGACACACTTTCTTATTTCAGCCCACATTTATTTTTAAAAATGAAAAAAAAACCCAAGACCGACATGCAGTGCCCGATGTCTCCATAGCTCGTGATATCCTGTACGTTGGCGTCAAAGCTCAACCAGCCACTCAAAAAAAGCCACGTGACTCGACTTCCTGTGCTGAATTTTACATCGACGTGCGCACAAAGCGGCTGACGAGTTTTCGAATATGTAAACTTCAGGAATTCAATAAATTACTCGGACAGTCAGTCAAACAATCAATCAATTGTTATTATGTCAACATAAACACACCGCATAAAACACACAGACCCGGATCACAACGTGCAACATTAGATCGGGACTCTCAACTTCAACTTAGCATTCAATGGGACCCAAAATTATGTCTTTGTATTGGCATTTTTGAATAATTACATTTTTTTGCAAACTGTATGCGTCTCTATTTTGTGAGTAGTCTAGCGGGAAATGAGAGTTCGATCGGTGTATAGTCGGGTGGTATTTCCAAAAATGTACCGCTCATCTATGGCGACCACACTTAATTAGGTTGTCATGCATAACAACGGTCGGACGTAAAAAGGATGCGGACTAGTTTCGAGAGGCGATGACAGCAAATTTTTTCACTGCACAAAGGGGTCTCCATATGTGGCATTTTCGTGGACTCGTGAAGTGAAAGATGGCACGAAATACATTGCGATTAACGCTATAGCCTGCAGTGATCTCAGCACTGATCACAGCGTAATTTGTGTCACGTGGAAAGGAGTGGCCGTCGTAATATGCGTCCGAATCCCCCACATAATAGTTGGTTGGCTCGATTATATTGAGACTATTTCACCCAAGACATTTGGTCACCGCCATCTTGGGCTGTTAAGACAAACTTTCGGGTTATTTTATATAACGACGTGAATTACTAAGGCCATGAAACATCGTATGCACAAACACTACCGCTTTCATGCTTTTGTGTCCACCGTAACATTGTTTGTTTGCAAAAAACAAAGGTTAACAGCCCAATATGGTGGGTGGCACTGAAACCCTCCGTAAAATAGTTTATAGGCGTACAGTTGTAAAGGGTAACGCCCCTTTACAACTGTGTACGCCTCAGGGAGCTAACGTATATATATATATATATATATATATATATATATATATATATATATATATATATATATATATATATATATATATATATATATATATATATATAGCGTGTCATTATTTAAGCGAGGCGGTTTCAAAATTTCGTCCATCCGTGGTAAATGAAAAAATCGCAAGTTCTGTTATGCATTCACCTAAGACGACTGGAAAGCTATTTGGCGCAGCTAAAGTGGAGGAACGGCGCCCATATTGTAAGCAGGGCGCCTACTGCAAGTACAGTTGCTAAATACCCAAACCGTCACAAAATATGCACAAAATAGCCGCAACAGCAGTAGGAACAAGGCGAACTAACATAATGCTACGCATATCTTGCAGTCAGCGTTATTACTGACTTTTTTTTACTATTATATGCTTACCTTATCAGTAGGTATTCAAGTGGTCAGAATATTTTCATTTCCTGATGTAGGCTGTTTTTGAAAACTAAACGCGAGTAACTGTACAGTTCTGCGGTTCACAGAGACAAGCTTGCCGTTGACAAGAACGGCCCGATTTCGGCGGATGTCCACATAATGATGTGTTATTGGAATATTTGTTTTGTGAACTCGTGTCACGTCGTTTGCTCTACAGGGTGGCTTATGGTGCCGAAGAAGCAAGGAATGGACAGGGGCATGTGTGTCGAGAAGCAAGCACAGTTGTAAAACCAAGGAGAAGGCAAGCTGACATGCTGGATCTCTAGTTCTGAACCTGCCATCCGCCTCCCACGAGAAAGCCAGATGGCATGTCATTCTCAAAATGTCTAGATATTTATTCATGTCTTGCGTAAAGCCCTATATTTAGCCAGGATATAAGACCTCTTCATCGCGGTTTCCTGGCTATAGCTACAAATTTCCCCAGGACCTGATTAAGATTGTACGCGTGTATGAGATCATACTACATGGGTCATCTAAAACAGAACGTGTTTTACTCACCTGGGTCAGTTTTTTCCCATATAGCGTTCTTTATACCGCTTTAGGCCTCCATTCGAGATATGTAAAAGGGCAAAATCAGTTCATCGATGTCTGACGTATACACTTCACTCTTTTTGCATACAGCACAAGAACCAAAGGAGCCCATGCAGGAGAAGAAGACTATAACATAAGCCATGTCGTGCGCCGGCGCCATTTCATCTTCGACGACGTATGCACAATAACGCATTTTGCGTAATACGCAGTAAGCACGAGTAAGCCACCAACCAGAGCGAGCGAGCCACCACGCTATAGGTCGTGCGGCGAAGCCCGACTCACGCAAGTGAGCAGCAGAGCGTACGCTCAGCGCAGAGAAGCAGCACGCGCGGGAGAAAATGGTGCGCGCATTAAAGGGGCGCTTACCTTTGCGCTGACGCTGCACACGGCGAGCAGGAGAGCGAATAGGAGCCGCCACCCTCCGCTCAGCCTCATGCTGCCTGGGGCTCCCTTCTGCAGCGCTGAGGAGAGAAAAAGGAGTGGGTACGTTAGTCGGGAATGCGGTGTCAATAGCCGTTTGCAAAGCAAGTGTAAGAAGCGGGAATCCGCAAGCACGAAACGGCGCCCGGTCGCCTACTGCAAGACTGCACTCTGAGGTAATGACGTGTCTTGATGTGGAAGAAGTAGGTGCAATACGCGGCCCAGGGAACAATGTGGGTAACACTTTTAAATACCTTTTGCTATTACTCTATCAGCACATCAACTTGAAGAATCGAATCTAATCAGTTTTTATTTTGCACTGTAATAAATCATATCGCTGAAAAATATAACAAATATTTAATTTAGCGTATGAAGACCACCTAAACGAGATATTGTTTCCGTTCAAAGCACAAAAAAGCCTCACCGCGGTGGTCTAGCGGCTAAGGTACTCGGCTGCTGACCAGCAGGTCACGGGATTGAATCCAAGGCTGCGGCGGCTGCATTTCCGATGGAGGCAGAAAGGTTGTAGGCCCGTGTGCTCTGATTTCGGTGCATGTTAAAGAACCCCAGGTGGTCGGAATTTCCGAAGCCCTCCACTACGGCGTCTCTCATAATCATATGGCCGTTTAGAGACGTTGAACTCCACATATCAATAAATCAATCAAATTGCGTAGATAGCTTGGTCCTCGGCTTGAAAGCGAGCACATTTCAAACGTTACACCATTTCGTTGAAACAGAGTAGACAGCTGAGAGAACTAACGGTACTTCTACGTTTAGGAGACACTAATGAGCGAAATTCAATTAGTGTGTGTTGGTAACATGCTCTTCCAGCACTATGGCGAAACAGCACCGCTGACGGGACGGGTCAACAGCCAAGACAATGTGCAGCTCCTCTGTGCACCTTTCATTCGTCATACGTTAGCTTGTCCCGCCGTCTGCGCTGTTTTGCGTTTATGAACGTAAACCAATCAGCCCAGATCATAAACCCCTTTGAAGAACCTTGTCTACTTGCGGCGGAGTTATGCTTTTCATTTGTGCCGTTATACGTTCGTATAAATTAGGCCCTGCATGAATGACCTCGGGCATTTAGAGCACGTCTGGCTTGCGCTCTATACGTCCTCTCTCTTCTTCATCTTCTGCTACGCTCTTCGAACACGTGCGCCGGCGAGATATTTCCTACTGCACCACTTTGTCCCTCGTGGGATGCAATAACTTGAATGGGTGAGAAAACAACTGCAGAGCAATAAAGAAAAATATAGAAAGAAAAAGGCAGTGAGGAAGATAAGGAGAAAGGCATGGAAGAAAAAGGAGTGTGTGTGTGTGTGTGTGTGTGTGTGTGTGTGTGTGTGTGTGTGTGTGTGTGTGTGTGTGTGTGTGTGTGTGTGTGTGTGTGTGTGTGTGTGTGTGTGTGTGTGTGTGTGTGTGTGTGTGTGTGTGTGTGTGTGTGTGTGTGTGTGTGTGTGTGTGTGTGTGTGTGTGTGTGCGAAATACTCCAAGCACGAGATTACTCAGTTGTACTCGCTCGCGTGCACCACATTTAATACCCAGGCAGGAAGACTTAAAACTTGTCCCCTGCGACTGTTCCTTTTTTTTCTGAGAATAAACTTAGTTGCGAAATAACGTCTCGTCTTTCTGACTGGGTCTTACTTTGTCGCCGTCTTACTTTCTGGGTAAGTCGGAGGTTTGTGGCGATGATAAATAGTTGAACCGGCAGGGAGCGTCGCAGGAGGTCTATCAGTATTCTCTGTTCAACTACTTCCCGTACTTTTTTTAGTCAATAATAAATGATAAGTGGTCGAGTTTTATGCCCCAAACCCACAATATCATTATTATACACGCAGTAGAAAAATATTCGCAAATTTCGACCACCAGGGGCTCTTTAATGTGCACCTAAATCTAGGTAGATTGCCCTCAAGCACATTCGCATCCATCGAAATGAGACTGCCATGGCCGGGATCAAATCCGTGTCCTTCGGGTCATCAGACAAGCCCCATAACTACCGCATCACCACGGCAGCCCATTTATTTAGCCCGTCGGCAAGTTCACAGATCATTCAATTTAATTTCTTCGCATTTATGTCAAAGTTACTGAAAATAACGCCCCCTACACTTTTCTTAGCTCGATTGTCTGTTGGTTCTCATTAAGGTTGCTGAGTCAAACGAGAAAAAACCGAGCCCTTCCAATTCCGCTTCTTTTGCTAATTTACTAGAGCAGCTTATAAAAAACAATGTTATTTACCCTATGAAATCACTATTGTAAAGTTTACACCTGAAAAGCACAATAAGGTGCAGTGCAGCGAGCCCGCGAAGCGGTGGAGAGGCAAGCTCTTGACGTCCCGACATGGGAGACCTGAGCCCGGGCCATTATTCTGCCGAGCAATTAATAAAGTTTTTTCATCTATCTATCCATATGAGGCACGTTATAGTGCGGTGAATCTTTATTATTGTTATCACCTGGGTTCTTTTATTAAGCCTCTAAATAAATGTAAACACGCCCGTACTTTTGTACTGTGCCCCTATCGAATGTTTGGATTCATTGGTCAGAAATCAAATCCGCGTCCTTGAGAGTATCGACTATTTTAATGAGAGGTTTCAGTGCCGCCACGTTGGGATGTTAGTCTTTTTGTTTTGCCACTTTTACAATTAAACAAGCAGTGTTACGGTAGATGCATACGTATGAAAATGGTTGACTTGATGCATATAATGTTTCATGTTATTACCTTACGTCGCAATATATAAAAAAAATGCCAGGCCTGCGCGGAAGGCGCAGCACAGTCACAGAAACAAGGAAATATCAGCTTAACCACCCATGATGGTGGCGCCCATATGTATTTCGTATAGCGGTCTGTAAAGGGGCCCGACATATTGGCAGCTATACGCTTACTTGGGGTTTATTTACGAGTGTCCACTTACACATCCTATGCCGAATGAATATGAACATTATCGAACAAGTGTATACCCTTACTCCGCAGCGGTAGTGTAGCGGTTAAGGCTGCTGGCTCGAAGGTCGCGGGTTTGATTCCAGCCGTGGAAGTCGCATTTCAATAGAGGCAAAGCAGTGGGAGTCTGTGTGCTGCGCGATGCGAGTGCACGTTGAAGAACACCAGATTGTCAAAATTTCCGGAACCATCCGCAACAGCGTCTCTCACAATCATACCGTGGTTTTGGGACGTAAGAGCTCAAAGAAAAACATTATTAATAACAAGTGCCTTCAAACAGACAGTCTTGCGCAGCGCACCGTGTATCAGCCAAATGCTTTGCGATATCAAACGCTAGTCTCAACCAAACAAGTCCTACAGACGATTAAGCCACGGAAAACTTTGGGGCCGTTGATAGTTGTCTTTACCTTTAGTTTAGAATAACATAGAGCTGAGCTATTTGGTTAGTATTCATTCTAAAAGACAGGTCGTGTGCGCAAGGACACAAGAATTAAGTCAAGACTCTACAAACGCCAACGAACAACTGCAAAGTCTTTGCTCAACGGGGTATGCGATTAGACAATGGGTACCAGCTTTAACGCACAGGTTACGGTTTTCTTTAAGACGATATTAAAGACGATGGTCTTTCTTGGGGACCTTCGATGGAAAAATTTTGGTCTCTGTCTGTCTGTCTGTCTGTCTGTCTGTCTGTCTGTCTGTACATTTGTCTGTTTGTCCGCTCTAACGATACCTCAAACGGCACCAAACGACTAACCCCATTCGCAGCACCCACCAATATTGCTCAAGGTTTAGCGTTCATAGTTGTGTGATTGTCAATTAAAAAGCAATTATTGTGCATATCTGAGGCGCCATAATAACACTTCAAAGTTTTGTGTGTCTGCCTTTATACTAGAAGAGGCACGCACAAGTAACTCTAAAGAATGTAGCGTTTATCGTGCTGCGCTGACAGTGCAGCACGATGCTCAAAAAGGCGTTTCCAACGCTCTGCTACGACGTCACGGTGGTGGCACCTGCCCGTCGCTTTGCGTCCTACACCTTATCGCCTCCGAGACTGCGCGCATCTTTCTCCATGGGCTGCACTCTTTCGTTTTCCAAGATAACTGCCAGATGGCGCTTGCTTCCAACGTGCCTCGATGTGCTCGTTCGCCTCCACTACACGCTCGAGGCACTCTAACGCAGTGCCTCCAGAATACCATTAACCAATTTTCTTGTGCAGAACATCAAATAAACGCTTTGTTCACTCTCTCCAGATGCAAGACTGTCGTCTTTCGACTACATTTGTGGTGTAACATGCAGATTTGGAACCAATTTTTTTTTTAGATGTAGCTTATCCTCTCGTTGAAGTGGACACTGTCGTGCACGTTAAAGAACCCCAGGTGGTCTAAATTTCCGGAGCCCTCCACTACGGCGTCTCTCATAATCATATAGTGGTTTTGGGACGTTAAACCCCATATATCAATCAAGTGGACACTGTCGTTAAATGTTTAGAAAACCGAGCGTTGGCCGAGTTGGTATTCCATTATGAATGTCATTTCGTGCAAAAAAAACGTACAAAAAGAAAGAGAGCACAGACGGGCGTCTTAGTTGGTTTTTTTTTTCGCAAAATTTCATTCTCTTTAACCATCTGAAGAATAGTAATATCTGAAATTTCATGTTCTAAAACCACTGTATGGTTGTGAGAGGAGCCGTAGTGGAGGGCTGCGGAAATTCCAACCCCCTGGGGCTCTTGACGTGCACCCAAACCTGAGCACACAAGCCTACAGCCTTTTCACCTCCATCAACAATGCAGCCCCTGCAGCCGGGATTCGATCCCGCGACCTGCGGGTTAGCAGTTGAGTACCTTAGCCACTACACCACCATGATGAGTAACACCTGAAGAAGTCTGCTATGTTAAATGCGAGCACAATTGCCGGAACAAACGAGGAAAGTGTGAAAGTGTGTCGTAAGTATTTCTAACTCTCATAGTGTATCTCACAGGCCAGAAAAAGTGGGAAGTAGATACGGCATTAATGTTCTATTCAGTTATAACTGTGTTGCTGTTGACAGGTTGAGGACCATATTACCTCGGCTACTTCATATCGAAAAGTTCTGCTGTGAAAAACAATAATAACAAAAGTTACCCAAAATGAACAAACAGCAAAAAAAGAAAAATAAAAAGCATAGCAGCACGCTGAAAACAGGTTGAAATAGCATGACAATGTACAGTTTACTTACAGCAATTCACACTGCAAGAAAACGTTCACACGTACCCCTTTCTATTTTTATCCACAGTAGGTGTCCCAGCTTATCTTTCCATATATCACTACAGCTAGCTGCATATCCACTAAGAAGACTTTCAGAAAGATGTTCGCCTTTTTTTGATGATGCATGCATCTCAGGCAAGGAATTTCTTTAATTTGAGGGGCCATCTGTCCAAACTTGCTAGTTTTTTTCTTAATGTTTCTCTTTCATTAGCGTACTTTACGCACTTCAAAATATTATGGCCAACATTTCCATTTTCGAGACCACAGTGACGTTCCGGTGAGATGGATTGATGTATTTTGTGCAGGAAGCTGTTTGTGTTATACTTCTAGTCGAAGTCTGTGGAACTACTTCCAGTCGAAGTGTCGCGGAAGATCTGTCGCTATTGAAAATTCACTGTGGAGATCAACTTCATAAAGTAATTACTGCTTTGAATTAGGGCTAGTGAAGCACTTCTTCATAAAACAGTGTTTTTTTTTCAGCCTGAGAGTTACGTTTTGTATTGGATCCAACCGACAAAAAGGGTGGTTTTTCCTCTACATGAGTTCATTTCAATTTCAGGCATTATTACTACACTACAGTTAAAGACAGCAATTAGTTGACCTTATGCTTTCCCGGCGTGGTTGTCTGTTGAGTTCATTTGGCCGTGTCGAACAATGCAACCAGCACCCGCCCGTCCCCCATTCCGAAAACACTTTCTTCTGCAATCGCTAGCATATGGTACGCATGCTCTATGCTGTGAACGCCCACAATGAACAATGGCGGCCGTCTACACAGCTCCCGCTATGAGTGAAGTCACTGAAACGTAGAATGTACAAACACGCTCTTCACTGGCGCGTATCTCCCAAGCTAAAAAAAGAAATGCAAGACTGGTCACGCTCCTCAGATTTTGCTACTCTATACCAGATATCGTGTGACCCGTGGTAAGGCGGTCCTGATTCTTCCACTTCTTATAGCTTACGGAAATATACTTTTATATAATTTATCTTTGACGCATGGATCCTGAGGCTCGCTTTGAATTTCGAATTGAGTCCCAAGCGACCACCCGAGTTTTTGAGTGGATTCCGCTGACTTGTACTAGACTGCGCTTTCCCCCACGGCTAAGTCAGCTCGAAACAGGCCGAAATGCACTTTATGCTTGAACCGATCATGCTATGAAATAAAAGAGCGTAATACATTTTGCCATAAGAAGAGAGTGCTTAAGGGGCAGTCGCCTGCAATATAGAAGACGCATTGGACACGCGCAGGTAAAATTAAAATGGAACCCGCTCAACATGGGAGCACAACAGACCCACATGGGTTCTTATCTGATCTCGGCTACTCGGTTTACGACTAAACAGTGCGAACTACGGGACAGATGAAAGAAAGAATAGTACACAATGCTCTGTCCTGTTCGTTTTTTTTTTACCTGTCACGTCGTTTGCACTGTTTCAGTGTAACCTCCGCCATAGAAATGAATAGGCATGCTGGTAACGAAAACCCAACGAAAAATGTTTTTAACGGAACGTGGTGTTACTAATCGTGAAATCACAGACGCAGTCTAAAAGCTTATTTACAGGCTTGTGCTAACGTTTGTTGACTTCACGGTAGGTGATTCTTTAAGTCACAGCATATATTCTTATACTAAAACAAATCTTTTTTTAACTTGCACGAATTCAATGTAGTGTGCTACACTGCGCAATAGTTTTCAGGCATGATAATTCGCAAATTATTTCTTAGTGCAAAAAAACATACCATCGGGTCGTTGCGAAGTCGACACCGCACAGTTCCTGCCTCTACTTGTGGGTGTTTTCTTTTGTGCTGTTTTACCTATGCGTAACCTAACAATGACTCGCATTCAGAAGCTATTAAGTTCAGGAAGGTTGTTTTCTGAGCCGAAATCAATCACTGAAGTGCCTTTTATTTCACTCTATACAATACGCACGGTTAAAGGAGAAGCTTGCCTTGAAAAGCGTTCAACCTTATATGTGCCGCTATGGTGCAGTTGATTCCCTTCTCATCAGCTGTTTCACGTGCTTCCATCGATTACCTTCAGCTCGCGTGCTGGACTGGTCAATAGTGACAGCGCATTGCCGATTGCAAGCGAGATTTTTTTTTGCTGTTATAGCTAAATTGACATTGATCTTCAGCATGAACGAAAAGCACATTGATTTCCGATGTTGTATTAAGCTCGAGAAGAGCATGGAGGAGTTTGGAGGGCGAGGAAAAAAACAACGGCACTGAAATACGGAGATAAGTAAAAAGGACACACGACGTGCTACTACAGAACGACTTCATTGCGGGAAGGCAATATATAGAAAAGAAAGCCTCTGCGCGCATGCGCCAATCCCAACATGACGAGAAGTACGCAAACGAAAAGTTTTAAAAAGATAAACGATACTCCTCCCAATGGCGAACTCGTCATTAACGAAATACCAGAGATACACGTCAACTTGAGATGAATCATCCAAGAAACCAATTTCTTTCTTGCTAAATAATAACGGCGCCGTGCTCCTACAGGCGTTGCCTTTTCTGATAAAAGCGTGAGCTTCAACAACAAGCCGCGTGAACTCTTGGTGATAGCTATCACCTTGCGCAAAGAAAGGTGCGGAGAACATCTACACTTTGCACAATGTAGCACCATATTGATTTGCTGCTTGGGGCTTTCAATTACTCAAATGTTCGTTCAGTCACGTGTCGAGGCACCTCCTCATTTGACTTAAGTAAGTTCGAACGCAAGACAGGGGCACCTCCTACACTACTCCCAATAAGTGACTTTGAAAGGGGAACAGGAAGAAATAAGCGCAGTTCCGTTACTGCCTCTCTCTCAATGGAGGGCACCTTGTTGCGGATGGGAAGGAGGGACGCTGATGATGGGATCCCACCACTGCCAACCAGTTTGTTGCGCGTCGCGGCGACCGCAGTCTGCGGGTAGCGGGGCCG